>JTDE01002771.1:72600-88180 GCA_014338405.1 Paragonimus skrjabini miyazakii | reverse complement strand
GAGAGGCGACTTGAGAAACGTTAGATTTATAAACAGATCTTGTACATCCTTGCCAAAGACTACGAGACAGTGTTGTGTCTTCTTTAACTTGAACATCACCCACAATAGATCGCAGTTGTCGCATTCCCAGTCGGCTCCTTTCGAAAAGAAGCACTAGACTTGAGTTTCGCTCTCATTAGAGCTCGTCAGTAGTGCATATCGTTGGCACTGCCGGGACTAGAATCTAGTAATCTAAAGTATCGCCTGGCAGGGTTAATGAGATTAAAAATCTCGACCTGTCTAGAAAGTTTTAATTGTGGGGTTATCGATTGCAGTTAACAGACAGTAACTGTGTCTTCTATCGAGACGATCGGGTAACCTGATCATTACTCACAAACAAAAATGACTGAGCGTTCACATATGACAATTCGGTCGTGCCCAATGTGAGATGGAGGGCGCAGTGGTCAACACGGTTGTCTCACGAAAGCGTGGCCGAAGTTCCAGTCCCGACAGTGGCAAGGATATGCACTACTAACGACTTCTAATGAGATTGGAATTTGAGTCTAGTGCGTGTTTTTGAAGGGAGCCTACTGCAAATTCCATGGGAATGCGACAGTCGCGATCAATTGTGAGTGATGTTCAACTTGAAATTAACCAAATCCCCGACTACTCATCAGTAATCTTTTATTTTTCCACATTTTACGCGTGATACGTGAAATTTCGAGGCGTTCCAAGTAGTCTTCGTTATCCTGTGATCTTGAGTGAATATTCGGACTTTTCTAGGTTCAACAATCTATCACAAAAGTTTACTGACTGCGACGCCAGATGTGGTAGTTTGAAATACATAATAGTAATCGCAAATGTACCTACCTCAAACCCAGAGCTAGTTTCTACGCAGTAGCAATAACACAGAAAGTAAGCCAACGAAGTTGCCCTGCAACCACTATTGTGTAATCATTCGTGCACTTAAACAACGACAAAATATATTCATTAATGTCAGACATTGGGCATTAGGTTGTAACAGACAAGATTGTTGTAAGCATGTGGCGGCCGAGACTTTGCAGGCTGTGTTGTATTTTCTGTTGTCATCCCGACTACCCGTCTAGACTGTACTGTCTAGACTTTTGTCTGGTCCATTCCCTTTGACCTTGCTTGTTGTTAGTCCCGAACCCTATAAATACGAACGACTCTGTGTCCATGTTGTCTTCGGGCTGAGCAACATAAAGAAGCTCTGTTCCTGCGGTAGCCTCGGGTGGACGGGTTGAATGGGAAGAGACTAACTGACTGCGTATAGTCCGTACTCGTTGTTCATTACCGTTATTCGTCGTGCTATTATGCGCCGTTTCATTGATCGTTATTCAGTTTCCATTTACGAGCTCGTAGACCATATATTAAGTTACAACAGTATATGGTTGGCAAATTACCTTGCGATAATATGATATAGAGGCTCGTTCAGATATGCTTTTCGCAAACTTTGGATACTTTCGGGTTATACAGTGACTGAATATCTTCCAACTAGAGTCACTGAATTTAACTGTTGTGAATGAGAAACACGCTGATCTGTTTTTGGTTCACGCCAGCGTGAAATGCCGAAGTAAAGTCTAACTGGGAGTCGTAGAATTTAGAGCCGTTTCAGATCAATTAAGCCTTATAAATTACGAGGAACACCGAAAGAACGAGGCAGTTATTATGCACGCATACTCCACACACAAAAACCATCGTTAGCCATCTGACAGCTGTTCGCAGACGTATGTGTGCACACACTGACACACCGGCAACTTTCAATTGATACATTTTTAACTGACTTCAATGGTAGTGCTTCCCATTTAGTCATTCGTTTATTTTGTATGCTGTTTGTACACATACCTAATGATGTTGTCACGGGATGATCGATATGAACAGATTATGATAAACTCACAATCATAGTAAGAGGTATTTACTGTTACCATCCTTACTCAGTCTTATGACTGAAGACAAAAGGTTTTGACTGTTCGTTGAGTGGACCAAGCAAGAATGTGGTGGTTAGAGGAAAATGATTTATCCACTGAGAATGGTTGCCTGGCATAAATGTGTTGATTTTCGTTTTGCACAGTTTGTTGAAAGCACATTAAAGTGTACGAAAACCTACACACGATCTAAGTGTTTACGAATGTTCAGCCCATCACAATTGGTAATTGGAGTTATCATTGACGACTCTCGTTGAGACTGTTGTTTGAAATCACTTTCACACGACTTATGACAGGGTCGTCTTTCAGCACCTATAGAATATTACAATAGAACTGCGGAAAAATTTAGGAACAGACCCAAGTAATCGTAAGTGAATACGGGACTCACGTGAGACTGCATACGAAATGTCATTAGTGGATTGGATATGCTTCATTTGGTTATCAAAAAAGCAACGTGGTGCACGTATGTGATATGTCATCTTCCTATTTGCTTTTGACATGCCATGTGCTTTATTTTCTGTGTTGGTGTTATCGACTATCAGAAGGTATCTAAACCTTAGCTTATCTGCTGTTACTAGTACTTCTGTGTATGATTAAATCAACGGCACATGCAGCACGATGAAACTCATACGAAGTCATCAACCTACCGTTCCTTACAAATTGCATGGCTAGTTTAACCATGTACATGACTGTAAAGGATAGACCCTGTGGTGAACTCAGGATGATATCGAACCTATAACAGAAGGCAACTACTAAAATGCAGCTTAGACAATTAGTAGACAATTTTAATTCCACCCTATTTCCATGTGAACATGTACACACAGATAAAGTAAACTTTCACTTGAAATGGTGCTAGGTAGGAGGAATTCAATAAGATGTCTGAATGTTCAGTACGCCTTTGGATTATGTTTCGGCAGTCAAACGAGCTTTCGTAAGAGTAATGTGGACCGCAGCGGGTTTGTATTCAGAAATTTCACTCACTCTACCGTCACAAAAGGCTGGATCTTACTTACAAAACGAATCCATTTTCATCTCTTCGGTAATCAATCAAAACCATTGGTGGAGAGCCAGAAAACTTTACACATTATAAGACACGGGAATATCAGCGAGGAATTTATTGACTCCAACAACACCGGCTGATATTTTGTTGCAAATTAAGGACACAATTAACAGAAAAGTTGTTTATACAGTTCTTCAAAACTGGTGGTTATAACACAACAGTCGTGAAGTCTTATCCTTATGTTAAGAAAATCTTTCAACAAAGCACGATGTTTATTGTCCAACTCATCACGTTTCCACGCCAGCCGCGTGCTTGCATTTTTAAACAGAAATTGCGACCCACAACGCAACGACGGTTTACACTCAGACGTCGTGTACATTTCTGTCTGGGTTTGTGCGCGTGACTGATGTGTTCTGTTGTAGATTATTCGCTCGTTGGTCTGATTTAGTTGAGTGGTGGTTCATCCGGTCGATTTTGTTGTCCGTAATCCACCCGCGGTGCGCTTTGGCTATACCTCACTACCGCCTCGAGATGTTCTGCCAAGTTGGTCAATCATCCGAATATTTAATGATAACCCGGAAATGAAACACCAATCAGCCGCAACTTTGTACTTGTGAAAACATTCCTCGCCTCTTTCCTCCTCATATCTTCTAGTTTTTAACCCACCAGTTAGTTCGATAATATGATAATCTATGAGAGACCTAAGTGTGAAAATTCTGGGTTTCTACTAGATTCGAATAAGCTTCAGAATCAACATGTCCAAACGTAATAAGCACTCTACCAACCGAGCTACGGAGTCAAGCCGGGAGCTCAGAAATTTCACGTTTAGACTCAGTCACTCATCCGTCCTTTTGTCTCATGTAGAATCTACCAGGTGACCCAGGGGGTCGACTACCTGAACAGGGTTTCTCAAACGATT
Organism: Paragonimus skrjabini miyazakii; assembly: GCA_014338405.1. Classification (NCBI taxonomy): domain Eukaryota; kingdom Metazoa; phylum Platyhelminthes; class Trematoda; order Plagiorchiida; family Troglotrematidae; genus Paragonimus; species Paragonimus skrjabini miyazakii. The sequence continues at coordinate 84,336 of JTDE01002771.1, read as the reverse complement.
TGCGCTAGAGTCCACCAATATCATTGATTAACAATGAAATTGTATTACTGATTAGTAGTTTGGCAGATTGGGTAATTTAGAAGAGATCAGTAGGCGTCTGGGTCCAACGTGGTTTCATAGCTCAGCCAGTAGGGCTTTCGTCGCCTCTGGGCATGTTGCTTCTTAGGCTGGCTGGAGCGCAGTCGAAGCCCATATTTTTCCCAGCTGGGTCATTTTTAACTTGACGCGTCTGTTAAACTACTTAGTATAGGCGATTCACTAATCACTGCCATCAGAATTCTTACGGATTGCATGATTTGATGATTTATCCTCGTCATACAGACATGTTGGGACCTGCTTCCCAAAACGTACTTCATGCGCAAAACAGTGAAACAAATAGCTCATATACTGGTAAAATTTCACTAGAAATGCTGCCGGCCAGGTCATCGTGGTTTATGAAATGCATGTTCCAGATGAAGTTCAATCACATCATATCGCTTTATATGAATATAAATTCATCTGGAACTTTGAAGCACTCTAAGTTTCTTCGTGAACCGTTATACTACATTTGACATCTACGCGGATTACCGAGCTCAAGTGAGTCGGAAATAAGCAGCAGAAATAGCATGCGAATGAGTTCGTCGCTATAAACTGGAATACAGAATATTTAGTAAAGCTTAGTTAGAGAATTAATAGATGTGCGAGCATGGTAACTAACTAAGTTCCATGCTGCTGTTGCGTCTCTTGTTTACAATGCAGATTCTTCACGTCCCAAGCACAGAAAAAAAGGATTCATTGTGTCGATTAAGTGCAGATATTGCAGTGACCAGCAATCGTGTAGCTTCTCTAAGGATCCCGGCTGCACGACCTGTGACTCTCTGAATTGTTAGACGTTTCAACATACTGATGAGTTCTGTACACAGTCGTTTAAAATCAAGCAACTGAATGAACTACTCCGTACTACCAGTTCTGACAGTTGACGGATAAAACGTAGTATAATTAACCGAAAGCTGTAGAAAGATGAGAGGCTTGGTGGTATTGGCAAGTCGTTCAGTCGAGCATCAGCACAGTTTTGCTTGATCCTATTCGCTCCCTAGCGAACAGGGGGAACGTGAGCCACCTTTCAGCGATTACATCTTTCCGCATTCGGAAAACCTTGCTGGTGCACATATGTTGTGATATGTTACCACTCCGTCTACTTTCATAACCGTAAAACATGCAGGTTTTGTGTGGCAGATCGATAAAGATAGACACAGTATGGACACGCATACATTCACGCCGAGTATTGTGTCACCAACACTACAACGGCCCGATGGGTTGTGTAGCCATCGGGATCACCGAGACCTACCGTTCCAAAAGAACTGCAGAAAACTGTTTTCGATGCCCTTCACAACATGTCACATCCAGGAGCCAAAGCATCCAGGAAACTCATCTCTGAACAATTCGTCTGGTTCAGCATGAACAAGGATATTGGAGATTGGACGCGTTGCTGCTTGGCTCGTCAACAATCGAAGATCCATCGTCATGCCGTCATTACACTTGGATCATTTCCGCCACCTGATGCTCGCTTCGACCACGTGCACATTGATGTTGTTGGACCCTTACCACCATCGAAAGGTTTCAGATATCTCTTTACGTGTATCAACAGATTTACTCGGTGGCCTGAAGTTTTTCCGATCTGTGACACCACTACTCAAACCCTGACAACAGCATTCGTAGTGGGATGGATTTCACGCTTTGGCATACCATCCACCATAACTACGGACCACGGCTATCAGTTCGAGTCCCATTTATTCAAGCAACTCATACGTCTTCTTGGAATTCAACGGATTCGTACCATCCACAATCCAAAGGAACGGTCGGAAGATTTCACCGGACAATAAAGGCTGCTTTAACAGCCAAACTAGATTCAACCGCTTGGTTTGATCACCTACCGCTTGTGCTTCTTGGACTACGCAACTCTGTTCGTGCTGACAGTTAATGCTCCCCAGCACAACTTACCTATGGCATCAGCTTGCGTTTACCTGGTCAGCTACTAACCTATTCGAACAATGCAACCTCTCCCGATCCGACAAACTACATAAGTCGCTTGCAGTATTTCATGTCCAAGTTAGCTTATCAACCACCAAGATCACAAAGCAAGCCCACCAATTATCCTAACAAGCTGACTGACTGTTCGCACGTATTTGTCCGCTGTGATAAGCTCCACGACTCTCTACAGCCAGTGTACAAAGGTCCGTGTCGTGTTGTGAATCGCTCGGACAAACATTACACGTTGGATGTTGGTGCTTCTCGCAACAGCATATCGATCGATCGTCTCATTTCAGTGCGACTTATGGAGGAATTAACTCCAACTGACTCGCACACGCTACCTGAAACAAGTACCTACAAAACTAAATCCGGTCGATCGGTGCGTTTTCCAGATCAACTTGTGGTCACTGTTTCACCATAACCTCACAGGTGGTGGGAGGCTATGCAGCCGTCGTCTCGCCCTCTCATGGGGCGCATCACGTGCAAGCCTAAGACTAAATGACGCTCACTGTCCCAACCTGTGCGTGCACACCCACACATCCATCGGCCCGAAAACCTTCCTCCACATCGGAACGCACGCACGCGCACGCGGTCACCACATGCCCACAGCCAATTGGAACGCCCCAACTGGATGTGATTCAGTGCGGCAATACACAGGCACGCGTGACGCGGTTGGACCCGGATCGGAACAAGGGACAACACAACTAAACGGGACAGGACACGATCCGGACGAGCGCCACTGAATTAAGCTTGTACACCGATCCCACCAGTGAAGATCCAAACTATTTGATTTAACCTTCTCATTGACTATCGATGAGATATCGTTATTTGTAAGTTGGTACTCAAGCTATCACAGCTAAGAGTTCCACTGCAGTTGCTTCAACCACTTTCTCCTCATGGCACCAGCTCATGACCCTAATCAACATCGCCGCGCTAGAGACCAGTTACTCCGAGTTCCGATTGCGTAACACTGTTTTGAATGATCTAAGTAGGTCAACCTAATGACCTGTTGTCATGAGACTCTCGGCAATAGATCATGCAGGATTTCAAACAACGGATTCACCAGTTTAAGTGTTGTGTCATCACTTATGTCAACCACTCAGGGACGTGTTCTACTAATCGTTGGGATAGTTGTCGATCTGTTCTGTCAATCTAAACATCACTACAGCTACAAGTGAATTGGTGGACAATGTGAGAGAAAGAATATTTGCACAAACAGCGTTCGCGAATATGTAGAACGGATTTTTTGATGGTTTAAACCAGCCATAACTGAGCGGCCGCATACGGGCTGACTTCTGTTCGTGCTTGATGTCGTTTGCGAGATGATCTCTGAATTGCAGAAACAGACATATATTTATATCTGTCTTTTGAAACGTTTGAACCGGCTTATCGCACTTGTTCATTATGCTGTGGGTTTCTATGAGTTTTTCAGGATATCCATTTGCGAGTAACGTTTTCCTAAGGATCTCTCGTTCTGACTACTACTTATGGGGGGTACAGATATGTCTGGCCTTATGAGACACAGTCCTGACTAAAGCCTGTTTGTATGCTATCAGGGCGAAAGTAGATAATTGAAAACATTTGTTGGTCATATAGAACTTGTATGTTTTATGTTTGCGACTGGTCGAAGTGAACGAAATGTTAGCATATCGCAACATGTCTTCTTTCTGTAACCATGAAAACGCTATGTTGTATGCAAACAACTTTGGTCACAGGATGAACAATCACCGAGTTTATAAGATATAGGTGTATGCCATCTTAAAAACTAGGAGACGATTTACTCCATTTCACAGAAGTTTAAGCGAAGCGTGACAAGATTTTGACCGCTTAATACCACTTGTGCCCTTCGAGAGGTTTGGTGGGATTAGCAAGAAGCCTAGGTCAGGCAACCTTCAACTGATCAAGGTTTTGTACATTCTAAACAGACACAACTTTAGATTATTAAAAAAATGAACACAGCGGGTGACATATTGTGGTGGATTGCCAGGCCGGAAGTGCGAGTATTCAAACACTCGGCGGAGTACCTCAACGTGGAAGGCAGGCACGTACACAAACCCTCAACGATCGGATGGCGGACAACGGGGGCAGTCGGATGAGTCATCGCTCGACCGGATCGGACCAACGGGCGAGATATGGCAGGCAAAATAGAATGGACGACGAAATCGGAGGTTCGATTATTCCAACACTCGGGGGAATATCTCGACACCACCGTGGAATACGATCAAAGCCCATTGTGGATAGATGGGGAACAACACGAGCGACCGGACGAAAGTGCACAAGACGTGTGAACGGAAAGGTGGGGGGTGTTGTGGACTGGAATGCTGACTCATGAACGCGAGCGCGCGCGTAGCATGGGAACTAGCGTGTTGGACAATAAAGATCGTGCTTTATTGGACGTCTTTTCGCTACAATATGAGGTCATGACAACCACGCACACACAGATGACACCTCGCATTAATGTTTTCGGTCTTTGGTTGTTCACCGAACTTTGCATTCACATTACAAACATTTCATCAACAGACGATTAGATTTAACAGTGGTAACACATTGGCGATATAGTCTCGTTTGATAACGAAAGGTTTACGATCTAAATGCCGGGCTCGGCAAACAATCGAAAACCGAAAACCTAAAAAACATTTACGACGCAAATGTTTCTGGTATGGAACAGAATCCTTCATGCTTTGCCGTCATTCCGATTGTGGTCTGCTTCGAGTGTGCTCTTGGCAACTGAGGTTAATGAATTTTGGCCTGTTGTGGTAGACGGTGAAGTCAGAATGACTGATTGGGTATGCAGATACTTTGGAAAGTGCTCGCTGATCTGAGTAACCGGAAATCGATTATTCCCAGGCATATAACACCTGTTGTAACTACAGGAGAAATTGTGAATTTCTTGGGACATGACCTGAACTCTGGTTCCTACGATACGGCGGCACCGATACTGTCATGGTCACTGCACCACACAATGCTGAGCAGCGTAGTAAGTTGGTGAAATGGTTATATTTACAGGTTTCTAAAACTGCACAACAAATACACTTTTGATAAATGGCAATTTCAAGAAAGCATTTCTCTTCAGCAATGTTAACAGACGAACACTTTCCTGATTTTGCTCTTCAGTTTTCGTGATAAACGTTAATGAATATCTGTGTTTTGTTTGCAAAGAATGTAGAACATTAATTTATTTTGCAACTCATGATCAATAAAGAATCTCGTTGTTGTCGAAAGTAACGTGGGCATCAGATCTCTTCCGCATGATATTCGGCAAGACTTTGAAAGTGCGTGTACTATCTATTAAATGTGGGCTACTTATAGGCGGATTATGTAATGAAGCCCCCATATCTTCGATTTAATGAAATTACAAAGAGTGGTAGGTGATCTGAGTGCTTTATTTTTTATATCACATCTGGATGCTCCTGAATTCGGACTCCGCGGATTTTCGTATCTAGCATTCGAATCAGATTCAAACAGAGTTCATTGACCGGTTAACTGCTCCTTGGAAATCTTTTGTACGCTTGTCAGGTTTTGGTTGGCCAATCTTTGAGACTCTGTTGATTCACGCGAAATCAACTGTTGGCCTCTCCATAAACCAATCTCCTACTCGATTGGCAGGCGTGGCACGCGCCCGTACTTTCGCTCTAATGGCGATTTCTTTGTTGTCCCTTGAGGTGAACAGCGGTGGGTCAACAGAATCAGTGGTAGTGTTTCTTCCCAGCTCCCTCTTTTCGCAGCCAACCATTCTTTGGTTGTAAGATTGTTTCTTTCCGTCAGTCCGTTCGATTGAGGATGGTATGACGTCGTCCGAATTTTCTTGATTTTCAACGCTCTAAACGGTTCCAAAACTCCTCACTTTCGAAGCAGGGACCTTGATCAGTCAATATACTTCGCGGTATTCCATGATCTGCAACAATATGTTCCATCACCGCCCGGATATGTTTACTGGGAAGGGATCCATCACGTCCAGCGACGATAATTCCCCAATCTCACTGACCGGAATCGGTTGTGTGGGATACTGACTGAGGTGGTTAGTGCTCTTCAACAGCTGACATTGTTGGCATGCCCGCACATAAGTGTTGACATCCTTCTTCAGTCCTGGTCAGTATGCCGTTTGCTTCAGCATTTCATAAGTTCAATGACATCCCATATGAACCAGCTGATGACATTCCCTCACAATTATCGCTCTCAAATCCGTCGGTATAACGGGTACGCTTATTCCATCACGCAGTTGACACATTGCAATTCCAGGACTATTCAATCGCAGGTCTGACCAGTGCAATATGAAACCTTTCATCTCCGGATTCACCTTGTCTTCTGGCGGTTGTCCTCCTGATAGAAGTTGGTCAATCACTGCCCGGTTTGGCGTATCCATCCTATGTGCTGCCTGTAACTTTCCGAGATCGCTCTCCAGTTCAGTGCCATTAACTCCGATTATGTCCTTGTGAATTTCATCCATATATTGCCTTTGGGACAGCAAAGCTGAAACATAGTTATATTTTCCGGTTACATGGCGAATTGTGAAGTCACATTCCTGTGGTCGTAACGCCCAACGAGCCAGCATTCCTCTGGGATCCTTCGCTGATTTAATCCACTCCAACTGTTTGTGGTCGTTCTCCACATGGAAACGTCGACCAGGCAAGTAGGGCCTCTGTTTTTCCAACGCCTACACGATCGTCAAGCCCTCCTTCCTTGTCGTCGAGTAGTTTCGTTCAGCAGTAGTTAGTACCCGACTGACACATTCCACAACACCGCCTTCCTGCTTTAGTACAACTCCGATTCGGACGTCGCTCGCATCCGTTGCGACAACGAGGCTCTGTCCAGCCACTGGGGTCAGCTGTCCCTTCTTCATCAATTGTTGGATATCGATAAACGCCCGATTGGCTTCTTCTGTCTAGTGAAATCAAACATTCTTCTTCAGAATTTCGTATAATGGGCTCGTAAGTCCATTGAAGTTTTCGATGAAGCCGCTGTAGAGTCCAGCGCGACCGAGGAACTGTCGCAACGTTCTCTCTGATGTTGGCACCGGAATGGCTTTGATCGCCAACAGTTCCCGGCCAATGGTTGAACCTCATCCTGACCGATCTTGTGACCGAGTAATACTACCGTTCGTTTCGCCAGGTGCCACCTTGGACTGTCGATCCGTAAGCCGGCTTGTTCAATCTTCTGGAATACAGCGGAAGTGTTTATTATATGCTCCGTCTCATTCGCGCTGTGGATGACTATATCGTCTCCATAGGCAACTCATCCAGCACCTTCAGCATCAATCGTCTGATAGTGAAAGGGGTGCCTGACAATCCGAACAGCATACATTTGAAACGGTATTGCTTTTCTTCCACCGTGAACGCTGTTTTACCTCGGTCCAATTGCTTGATTAGAACCTGCCAATATCCAGACCGTAGGTCTAACACTATAAATATCCTGGCGTTCTGTAGCTTGTAGAAAATCTCTGCCACCACTGAGACTACTACGTCTTTATTGACTGTAATCTCATTGAACCACCTGATGTCTTTACAGAATCAAAATTACCCATTGGGCTACCTCCCCAACAAGAGGGGAATATTGAATGGCTTACCGACCGCCTCGATGAGTTCCTCCTTCAACATGTTCTCCATTTTTCGATGAATTTCCGGCTGCAAGTATACCGAAGTTCTTCTGGAGCCGAATGGTCGAAATCACTATGGATGGATGAATATTTCCTGTTCAATCCAATCACAATAGCCATGTGGGTCCTGGTCCGTATTAAACAATTCTCGGAATTTGCATATCACTTCATTTAGCAACCAACTGTCACAACTTGGTGTTGCTCAACATGGGGTTTGCACTTTCTCACTAGTGGGTCCACCCCATACTTCGTTACGAGTTTATCATGCTTCGAATCGATTATGGCTTCAGCACGGTCAATCCGCTCCCCGTGTAGTCTGGTGTGCGTCGGGGGAAACGACGAAATGTTGTTTGACTACGGGACAGTCGATTCCGATACCATACTCCGCCATGCCCATAATTCTGAGTGTAAACCTACCAACTGTTCGAACGGCCATCGCACACGGCTGAAAAGTTTCTTTCGGCCTCGGTTCAATCGATGAAATCACGACTTCAGTATTAATCAAGCAGCACTCCGAGCAGCCATTGATTTCCAACCTAGCACGAACTGCCGTCTTATCAACTGCCCCAATTACCGGATCTCCCTTCCCAAACAAAAGACAATCATTGAAACGTTTATTTAAGTAAGGCTTTTTCTGGCCGAGTGGGCAAACTCTTTGCCAGTGCCCACGTCAACCGAATCGATAACAGACGTCGCCACGGTTATCGTTCTTTTTCAACTTAAATGCCGCCACTTCCTGAGTCAAATTTTCCACTGCGCTTCGACGGTCATCCAGTTCATTCGGTTCGCTTGCCTTCAATTCGTTGACTGTCGAGGTGCTTTCTGCCAACAATTGTCGAATTGCTCCAATGTCATCGGATGTGAGATAAGAACAACATTAAGCTGATCCCGGACTGTTTGTGATATCCCCCCGAGAACTGGTCTGTTCACATACGTTGCTCTGAGTCCTGGTCCAAATTTGGCAGGGTTCTTGACAGCGCTGTCCGCAGCGAGACGGCATACACAAGAGCCTATCAGGAACGCAGATATTCACAAAATTAAACCTAGCGCAGTGAAGATGAGCGATCGTCATATACTACTCATACCAATTCTATTCAGTAGTAGGACCAGAGCATATATTTTGACATCGTACAAGCCACAGGAAAAATGCAGGAAGGAAAACCAGAGTACAGCATCGCTCATAATGGTCCCTCCTACTTGAAGGAACTGAGCATTGACGTCTGCGGCAGCCGAGACGGTCTGGGTCCGAATACCGCGTGCAAATGAGTGGCTTTGTTTCAGGTTTTGTTTAAATGCTTAACATATGTGTTGCTTTATCGAATAGATAACAATTGTGCCATCCGTGTTCTTGGATCATAACACTACGGCACACTCTGGTTGATCGTTCCAGATTGGGTACAACCGGATTCAAACAAAATGGCCCATTTTACGTAGTTTTAGCGAATTTTACCTGAGGTGGTTATTTCTACTAAGAAGAAGTAATTGTCTTAAATGATTGAGGGACTGATGAAGGACCCTGTATACTAAAATCAAGCTCCTCTCGCATGCCGCTAGCGTCTTCAGATCTGCCACAGATGACGCAACCTATCTGGGCAGAGCAGAAGAAAGTAGTGTTGTGGCCTTATGTTGTAACTTCTCATTAGGACCAATGTTCTTCACGAATTAATGGGGACAACGTTGGATATTCTTCTCAAAATGAGGCGTACTAACTAATTGAACATAACAGTGAAAATATCTGAATGGAACCGTGAAAAAGTCTGACAAGTGATTCAGTTATCGATGTGGCTTTTTTGGCTATTGAGTCCCTTTGGGAAAACAGGCTAAAGTCACTTGAGACAGTTGTGCCTAAGTCGTTGTCACATGTGATTATGCCCCATTTTTCGACCAGCAGAAAGTGGCCTGTGTAGCCGGCATGACGGAGGTCCATCACTTTACATTTAGCGGTGTTAAACGGAAGCCGGTTTTCTATGACTGAGCGGTACTCTCCAGTCGTTAAAAACATACTCGAGACAGGCTATAGGGTGAACTTCGTCTACACATTCAGTATTCTGTTCCACACCGGAAAAAAATTTATTCCAACAATCAACTCAATCAACCACATCGACTTGTGTTTGTGTGTTCAGAAGCGGTTCGTGTTAGCCTTCCAGTTCTGTTGGCAGCTTAGCAAGCCGTGGCAGTTGGAGAGTCACTGAGTAATACCCATCACTGTGTGCAAAGTTGTCATGATCTCATCTGTCTCCTATTGTGTTTGTATTTTCTCACAACCTAGTTACATGTGTGTCTGTGTTCAGTGTACCAGTAGTTTAGTAGAAACAAGTTTTTCTTGCTTCCGACTAACATTCTTCTTCTGGTATTGTTCTTATCCTGTACATCCAGACTGGAAAGCTGGGTTTTCCAGAAGTAGTAATATACATTGTCGCTCAGCCTGTATGCAAACTGAATTTATTTATAGGTTGTGATGTCACTGAGAGAAGCCTGAGTTTGAAATTGTAAAACGCACTTATGAATATTGTGATCGGATCGGCAATGGATCATATAGTGGTTGACCTTTTCCGTTGCACCAAAGTTGACTGGTTGAATATGGTCTTACTGGAGACCCTTAATCATAGTGAATGACAGGGTAAGCAGTGATGCTTATAATGTCAGGTTCTTGATGAAGGAATATGCTTCTTTGCTGACGGCAGTTAAAACAAATGTTGACTTCGAAATTCGCATCAGATAGTCAACTGAACACCCGATTTCAAGTTTGTCCCCAAGATACTCGATGTCGTTAGCTGATGACAGGATGCTCAATGTTTCCAACTTAAAAACGTTCACGTAATGAACCGTGATGCGAGTGTATAATGATTAGGTGAGAGAATCAATTAGGTGCTGACTAGATTGTCAGTAATCGCATTAAGAATGGTTGTATCCTCTTGCAGTATGAACTAGATACTTAACATCGTAAAACTATACGACTCAAGGTCGTGCGTACATCAAGAAGTTTTCAATATTGTTCAGGAACGCTGGAATAACCTGTCAGGCTATGACTCATGGCGACAGTTAGAGTAAGCTGAACACTAATCGAATTTAAGGACAGTCTTCGGGTTCGCGTGGACTTTCTAGCCAGCTTTCTTCAGCAGAATCACAAGACTCGAGGTTAGCTTCTGTATGGGTTTGTCAGTAGTTCCTACCTTTGTGACGACCTGGAGTTGCACTTCGGTCCATGTTCCAACGAGACAGCCGTGTTGACCACCGCACCATTGACGTCACATTAAGCAGGACCGAAGTGTAATATCCATCAAGTGTAGGTAGTCCATGATATCCGAGTCAGTCTAAAGTAACCAGATTAAAGTTGGTCTGAAATGTGCTCCTAGACATGAACACCAAATATATTCATTATTCAATTCAGAGGGATGCATAGGACAATTTTGCGGAACTTCCAACTACCAAATCTATTTCCCAACCCAGTGACCATTAATTCAGCTGGGTTATCTGTTGACCATAAACTTGTCAGGTCAGTAAGTTTGGTCGAATATGAAGACGGTTAAAGGCGGTGGTGCAGTGTAAATAAAATCAAACATGATTTTACCATTGTGCTAGATAATTGATAAACCAGTTAAGACACACGTGGCCCCATGACTGACCCCATCTGTAATGTCCTGGACAGCTTCGTGCTTGTATGTGTTTTAGTGAGTCCTGGCATTTTGTCCTATCTTGGTGTGATGATCAGACTTGCGCGCGGTTCATATCCAGTGGACTACGGTGACTAAGAATCGGTCCTTCTTGGTTCAACAAAGTCAGATGAGTCATAGGGGAGAAGCCAGACTGAAGTGGGTTTGGCTCATAGGTTTGTATAGCGCATTATTGATTGCCTACAGGTGTTTAAAAAGTGAGGCATGAACCTATGGTTACATAGCAGATTTATTTTCATAGTCACAGCACGGCAAACGTACTCTCAAACAAATAACACTCTGATCGCCCATCGGTTACCGTATACGGCCGGGATACCCACAATAATAATCAGAAATCTGATGTAGCTACATGTACTACTGTTGTGCTCCGAGAACGCGGATGGCGCACGGGTTGTTTATTCGACCAAGCAAAACAGGGGGGTGGGGGTTTAAAAAAAAAAAAAAAAAAAAAAAAAAAAA
>JTDE01002771.1:61064-72031 GCA_014338405.1 Paragonimus skrjabini miyazakii | reverse complement strand
GGCTGCCGCAGACGTCAGTGCTCAGTTTCATCAAGTAGCAGGGACTCCTGTAGGTGATACTGCACTCTGATTTTCCTTCCTGCACTTTTCCTGCGGCTTTTAGCATGTCAAAATATATGCTCCGATCCTACTACTGAATAGCAGTTGTATGAGTAGTATGTTACGATCGCTAAACTCCACTGCACTACGTGCAGCCGCAATCGGAATGTATAATTAATGCCTTATCCACTAAACATCCAGACTTGGTTAGCCCTCACTATCAAGTAAGTCATTGATCCAGAGTGTGGTCCCCCAAGAAGGCCTTGTATTCTGTTTCCTCACAAGATAGTTCTTTAGCTCGCCGGCTCCTGGTGAGAACCCTCAAGAAAATCTTTTTTTCCGTTTGTCTCACACTGATATAATAAACTCAGTCTGATTTTCCATCAGTTTATCTGAGAAATGGGTGTGCACACAAGGCGCTGTCCGTTGGACCATGAACTTTGTCTTAGTTCCTAAATCGGTGCATCATTGGAGAGCCGGAACGTCGCAACACACTGAAAACCAGAGAGATGAGCCGCAACGGCATCGATGTCTGAGGCATAAATGACACAAGTCTTACAGATCAATGTGAACTCCAGGTAGCAGATGTTGGGTGCACATTCTACCGAATCGTTTACCCGACTGTAACTAGTATGGGGCGCGGTGTCTGCTACGTAGCAACTGACCGCGTCAATTCTTTGATAACAAGCGAACTGCACGGTAGCAGTCCTCGAACTGTGACCATGCGCCTGTGACTCGGTCGAAGTAATTCTACCATACTTAACTGATGTTGATGGTTCAGCTGTGTGTTACTACGATGATACGAAAGGCCTGTTCAATGGTCAGCTGTCCGCCACAATCTCGTCGGTACCAGTGAGTGACTGACTATTTGGTCTGGGTAGTTTGAATGATCGAGTTGAGCACGACTCGGTAGCCTGACTGAGAGCTCTTGGACCTTATGACATTGGTTGAGTCAAAGAGAATGGTTAACCTCTGCCTTAAATGTGTCCTACTCACAGACTGGTTAGCACGACCACCCTATTTCAGTTGGATGTGAACGACATAACGACTTGGACCGACCCACAAAACGGTCATCGCCAGTTGCTTGGTTACGTGATCGTGTGATAGCACGATATTCGCGAAGTGTGCATCACGCCAGTGATGAGCGGTGATGAATGTAGCACAGATCACAGGCTGGTCATGACGAAGATGTTTGTTCATCCTTGCAAACATGCTTACTGTAGATCATCCGGAAATAGACAGAAGGTGGACTTTAGACGATTAAAGAATTCAGAGGAAAAAGGTGTTTTAGGTTGCAATTGCTGTTTACTTGAGATGTTACCGCTTGTGTGTTCTCTTTGTGGATTTCACTAATGCAGTGTGGACGGTGCTTGGTAAATATGGGGATCCAAGTAAATCCGGTAATTTAATTAGTGTTGCATGTCGGTATGAGGGTAATTGTGTAATCGTGTGGATTGACCTCTGTTGTCTTTGATTTTGCCAGTGACAAGAAGCAGCATTGTGTTCTAGCTCTAACCCTATAAGGTTTATGACTAACTGCAATACTAACAGTTACTTTACAGAGCTCAGGGGACCGTGGAAGCTGAATGCCGCATGGATGACCGCCTGCTGAATATTCTATGTTTTGACGTTCCAAGTCGAACATGTAGATCAACAATACGCGTGCTGTTATTTGCAGACAATAGTGAACTATTTGAACACAGCGAAGGAGAAATTCAACAATGGGTCACGAATTTCGCGATCGCTACTGCTAAATTTGGTTCGGGTATCAACACACTTAACATATTTTCTTTCCTTCAGCCTTCTCCGGGTGGAATTGCTATGATCGTATCTGGAATCCACATCAGTGGAGGTACTGCGGATAATTGCACAAAATTCCACCCCTTAAATGTCAGCCTGTAGATCTGTCTGTAGACAGCGAGTTGAGAAGTCGTGTGACGGCAGTTAGGAGTGCTTTGGTGTCTTTAAAGACAGATCTAGGAGAAACCCAGCATGAAGATGATGTCTACCGCGCAGCGTTACCTTCCTTTTGCCGTACGGCAGCAAAATTTGGAGATTGTATTAGTGAATTGTGTGGCATATGAGCCGCTTCCCTCTACAATGTCTAAGACTAATCTTGGCTATTCGATGAATGGGTATAATTCCGAAAAATGAGGTATTTAAGTGAACAGACAGAAACAGGATTGAAACCGTGCTGATACTTGATCAGTTTCGTTGGTTAGAATACGTCCTTAGAATGAACGAAACATAGATTCTGAAGCAGCCGTTATGAAGGTAATTGAAGGCAGGTTAACGAAATCCTGGCAGTCAGTTGCTGCGATACCGTGATGTTGTCTAAGTAGGACTTTCGTGCTGTAGTATCGATCATAGATCTCGAGTGGACTTATTTGCGAACTGGAAAATGCGAAGGGATACGGTTCAGATGGGCACACGAAGGTTTACTTGTCGACAGTTGCAATACCGTGAATTGAAGTGCGGTAAGCAAATGAACCATAGGTACCCTAGGTCGTATTAACCATAAGGCGTTGCAATGAAAGCAACTGTGAATGCGCTGGCCGTTTCTGGTTGGTGTATCCGCAACGTACCTATGGTACACCGTCGGTGAATGAGTGACAGGTGTGTTAAATGCAAGTAAGTTATGCAATTTGTATCCATTTTTTATTCGTATCAGTCATCGATCGTTGTCGCTTGTTAAATCACCTGCTCTTCTCTTCCGAAGACTAAGTCATGGTGATCATCTTCCTTTACTTTCCTTCAGCTTCGTTATTGCACTGTATGACGAATTTTTGGGTTTTAGTTCATCTTCGAATTTTTATTTTCCTCGTCCTATCCTGCGTGCAATAATATGTACTCCGTACAATGAACTACTTCTCGTCTTATATTTTCAATTTAGCCCTGCCCAGTTTAGATCTTATCACTAAAGTCTCTATTTTTGCTCCCGAGAGATAACGGTTTCACTTTCCCACTAGCCTACTGTTAGGAGACGCATCTCCTAACGAAGCAGCAAAGGTGATCGATCCGGCTTCGAGTTAATGGTTATGTTTTAACTCACTCAGTCCATTGAGCTCAATTAGATTGCAGCTGCGCGATCGAACGCCTGTACATTATGTGAACTGTTCTCACGAGTACACTTTTGAATGCCCCTCCCCCTCTGTTGGACCTATAAATGTAGAGCCTCTGTGGCCTAATGGACTCGCCTCGTTTTTTCCAATAAACGCTGTTGCCGCACCTATTTTTCTTCTCGGTTCTGGGGGCAAACGACTGAGCTCGTATTAAGGGACGACCCAATACCTACCATCTGGCTAACCAGTATTAGTCGGTTGGATCAGGTGTGTGAGTAGAACCACAAAAGAAGCAATGCGAAACACTTGTAATGAGTTCTAGGCTGCAGTTGTCCTTTGGCTTCGGTAGATGTAACAAGCTAATCCGAAATGGGCACTGTCATTTGTTTCAATCAGTGTGCGCAACGTTACTTGTTTGTGTTCACTGGTATTGCGCAACTGTTAGTGCGCTCATAATTCCAGCTTTAGGTTTTAATATCATCGCCGAACTTCAACTTGTTTCTACAGCATAGATAAGCTCCTTCAAAGCTAAATGCATCCAGTGTTGCTGGCGGTGTAAACACAATGCGATCAGGTTTTATTAACCTTCGTAAACGCTGTACTGACACTGTTCCCTGATGTTCAACATTGTGACTAAGTCCGGTGGATTGAACTCAACATACAATCCCGAAATACTGTCACAAATAGAAGTAGGTGGGTCACGATTACCTGAGAGTTACTGGGTGATGTAACGGATTAGCACTACTATTAACTAGTGACGCAAGAGCATGGATTTTGACATCGAAGTAACCGCAGAAGAAAAAAACACTGAAGCGCAGCTTGGCGTGAAATGGTTCCTGGCACATACAGGAACTGGGCCTTGGCAACTGTGGCAATCGTGACGTTTTGGGATTACCGTTGAATCACATTATCCATGTATCGGTTTTCTGAATAAACAACCCTTGTGCCATCCGTGTTCTTGGCTCACAGCATTAGCTTTAACCGATTATGCACGGAAAACCTAATTAGTTATTGTCATGTGGAATTATGGAACAGATACATAAGCATAGATTAGCGGAGGGCAAACTTCAGATGTTTCTTCAAGCTGACTTGAGAAGGCTACTTTCCTGAGAAGGACAGCTGGTGGGAATAACACCCTGATTTTCCATGCCGAATTCAGTGGACAAAGGGTATTCCATTATTTTTCCGATTGTGTAGGCCTTTATCTCATGAGCTGGCGATGTGGGAACCGGCTTAAAAACGTCTGTTTCCCATCCACGAGGCTGCAATACGACCACTACAAAATTCTCAGTGAGTGGAACCTGTGGCCACTGAAAAGGTAAGCATATGAAGAAGACACTAAAGTTAAGGGGATAATATTATACTTATTTCAGATTACCTAAACATTCATCATTTAACGAAGCGAGAGCGAAACCAGATAAAACCCCACATTACTTTAATAACTGCATTGCGGAATACACCTGAATGACTAGAAAGCGAGGGAGGCTGGAGTCATTCACTCACAATTGAATAAGATTAAATTAACCGGAATAACGGCAACGTGAAGACAGAAGTCCAAATGAAAGCTATCAATTTCAAACAAAAATAAGAAACGGGTGTAAACTACAATGGACGTTATCTTAATATCTTTGAATGTGAAAACTACTTGTCGTTTGACTGGATATGTACAGAGCCCGGTAGGTTCATTTTGTAGCGAAAAGGCATCCAGTAAAGCACAATCTCTATTGCCCAACTCGCTAGTTACCATGCCGCACGAGCGCTCGCGATTTTGAATCACAATTCCAGTCCACAACACCCTCTGGTTTCCGCTCACACCTCGTGTACACATCTACCCGGTTTAGGTGTGTGATTGGCGCCTTCTATCCGGGGGCTTTCCGCCTGCTATTCCTCGTCCGTTGATCCGATTTCGTTGAGCGATGGCTTGTCCGGTCGCTCGTGTTGTCTTCCATCTATACACAGTGGGCTTTGATCGTATTCCGCGGGAGTGTCGAGATATTCCTGCGAGTGTTAGAATAATCACGCCTTCAATTTGGTCATCCATCCTATTTCGGCTGCCATGTCTCCCCCGTTGGTCCGATCCGGTCGAGCGATGACTCATCCGGTTGCCCACGCCGTCCTCCATCCGCTCGCTGTGGGTTTTTGAACTCAACTCCCCTGTGTTGAGGTATTCCGCTGAGAGTTGGAATGCTCGCACTTCCAGACTGACAGTCCCCCACAATTTTGCCGGTGGTCCTGGACAGCATTACTATAGTGTGGCCTAGACGGTAATACCGTTTAGCAACTCTGGTTGGGATAATATTAGCCCATACTCTAGTTTTGAAGAAATATCTCTATCGGTCACCAATAATTCCACACAAGCCGATATTGGGGTTTGCTTGCCGGGAACTCCATCGACGGTATGTTTTCTGTCAGACCTCGTGAGCCAATTAATAATGTTAATTGATATTTCTTGCATGTTTTTACAGAAACTGAGTAACTTTCTTTGGTTTGAGTCTGCTTATTCGCATAAAGTTAAAAAATCAGTTACTCTACATGTCATCGAATCTATATCAGCTGATTTTACTCAGCTTAGACATCTATTTAGGAAAATTCGCGGCTTTCTCAAATTTATGGATTTAGACACACTTCAAAATTTCTTCAAAAGTATATCCTCGTCAAACCCCAAGGATCTTCCTCTCTCTGGGCAATCCATTCCTCATGCATTCACAAACCAAATTGCGGTGGAATTTCAGGCCGGAGGTGTAAGCGTTCCAACACTCGGTGGAATACTTCAACACGGGAGGGAGGTACGTCCAAAATCCCACAACGAGCGGATGGCAGACAATGCGGGCAATCGGATGAGTCATCGCTCGATCGGATCGGACCAACGAGCGAGACATGGCAGGCAAAATAGAGTGGACGACAAAATTGGAGGCGCGATTATTCAAACACGCAGGAATATCTCGACACTCCCGTGGAATACGATCAAAGCCCACTGTGTATAGATGGAAGACAACACGAGCGACCGGACGAGCCATCGCTTAACGAAATCGGACCAACAGACGAGGAATAGCAGGCAGGAAACCCCCCGATAGACGGCGCCAGTCACCCACATAAACCGGGCAAAAGTGCACAAGACGCGTGGGCGGAAACCTGGGGGTGTTGTGGACTGGAATGCTTACTCATAAACGCGGGCGCGCGCGTAGCATGCTAACTAGCGTGTTGGGTTATAAAGATTGTGCTTTACAGGACGTCTTTTTGCTACAAAATGACTTGACCAGATCCTCGAGCGTTGCCACATATTAGTTGGTGAATTGACCGTTTTGCTGTTTCTTAGAAATTTTGTCAACTTGACCTAACTGAAATTCATCATGGTTTTGCACCACCGTTTACAAGTCTTGTTGCTCTTAGTCAGCGAGGAGAGTGAAAGTTGAAACGATTTTTCTGCTCGCGTCTTCACAGAACTTTCGAAAAATGGTCAACAGAAACCTTAACAATCTTCCTGGCAAATTCGTCGGAACAACAATATCACAGTATTGATACTTCCACAAACGCCAACTCTTTGACAGTTAACTTACGTTCGACGTACTAAGGATCAGTCACCACCGATCATACTAAATTAATTGGGGTCCTGTTCATAGACCTATTGCATTCTGATACCCCGCTGAAAATCCTAGTCTGCCAAGGACATTCAGTCGAGGTATTCAACAATTTGATCAATCAACATAACGGATTCAAATGAACATTTTCAGTGCTCGGATGTTTTGTATCTCTCTCCTTCACACACAAATCACTCATATTCAAAAACTTTCGAGGCAAGGATATGCATTACGGTTGGCTCTTACTATGTGGTTCTTTTCGAAAACATGGTTGGAAATATGGTTGAGGACGGAGGGTGCTAACAGACCTGATTGGCGTTCAGCTTGCTTCAAACAAATACTCAAAGCAGTCTTCAGGATGCAAGATAATGTTGTGACTAATACGAAATTCAATGTGCCTTCATGACTAACTAAGCTTTCAATCAACAGGTGTCAAGATACAGACCGACTGACTACGACAGAAAATGCACCAATAACGAATTTGTATTGAAATCTATTTGATTGGTCAATTGTCAGCTCTGGTTAACCACTTTCACATATCGAGATCATGGGATGCACGGTTTCACTTGACGACATTGCACAGGACGTCAAGGTGGCAATACGTTAGATTTTCGTGAAGATCATGAACGCTGATATTGATAATCGTTTTGACAATGATTTTCCCGGAAGTATAACTGGCGGAAAATTCTGCAAATTGTGCCATCAGACAGTGGTAAGTTTGAGAGCTCTTAAAAGTTCACCTTTAGATGATTTAAAGTAAAGAACTTTTATGGTAGAAGCTTCTACATGTTCACATACTTGGTAATACGTGCTTCGTCGAACACCACCGGTAAACTGTCATTATGGTATAATTTTAGCTGGTGTTTCAGATGATTACTCGATGAAACAACTGTAAATCATGTGCTTGAAACGGTCTAGCCATGACCCTGGTGTTGCCTTTGTTAAATTTTTGAAGCAAAGTTGTTTGCTTAGTGACAAAGCCATGCGTTCAATTACTGTTTTGTAGAGCGGACTGTGAGTGGTACGCTGATGGATCGTTTATCTAGACCTGGATGTCGTGTCATCTTGACCTTAAGCAGACGCAAGCAGTAAGGACTGTTTTTTTCGTTTTATCCTGCTACGAAGTATCACCACTAGAGAGATTGCAACACGTTTTTGGCTTCTGAACGTATTTATTCAAGTATAGAAGAGATCGCCAAATGCCACCAGAAGTCCAACTATGTTGTCAATGACTTTCTAAACCAGTCGCTTCCAGGGATGAATAACAGCAGAGGAGACCACATTCACGTTGTTCTGAAGGAGGCACCTTCGGATATTTTGGTTCAGGCCTAATACAGCAAGACATATTTCGAAAGATGTAAAACAGTCTCTGAGATAAAAATGTCCACCTGGGCCGAACAAAAGCTGCTAGAAGATAGTCTCCGGAAGAGTTGTCGAAAAATGAGAAAGTTAATTTTCCAACGTCACCAGCACATTATTTATCGTGTTTAATGAATGGACACTGATGCATCATTGATGACTTAGTCGAAATATCTGACATCTGTATGGTCCCAAACAGTGTAGACAGTTCATGTGATCCCATCGAAAGAGGAAAATGCGCTTTGACGAGAAAACCTACTACAGTTGATCCCTAATATCAGTGGGTGTCATTTTAAGAACGGCTGTAGCCGAATTGGTCACTCCGAATTGGTGAACAAAGAGTACTGCGTAATTTACACATATTCTAAAGATTTTTGATACACCCTATCAAGTTAAAATTAGGAGGCCACTAAGTAATCAGGCCACTACGTACGTCTTGTATCACAGCGATGTGGCTGAGTCTTCTGGAAACATTATAATAGCTGTATTGTGACTCTGATATGAACCTCAACATCTTTCGGCACAACCACTCAAAAGGAACATAAAACTACCAGACTGTGGATTATCAGGAAGGAAAACAAGGACGCCTCAAGACGATAGCGTAAGTATCCGTATCTCTTTTTCCTCTAGTTATTCACGGGGAGCATAACATAACGTTGCACTGAGGTTTCGCAAACGAGCAGAAGAAGCACGCCCTACTGTCTAACCCCAGAAGAATATACACCATTAAGGTCTTGTGGTTTACTGTAAATAGCTTTTTGGCGCTGTTGAAGAGCCTGACCAAATTACACGGCAAGGTGTTGAATCCCAAAGGTTTGGTTTGCAAACTGTACTCCTCCAGGTCAAAGCAACAAAAACCTTTGGAAATCAGCGTAGTCACATTGTTGTGTGGGCTGAATGTCACAGATTTTGCAACTCTACGTAGGCAAGTGTATGTCTCGGTTAAAGCTGTTTCATCTATTAACAAACTTTGTGATTTTAGTGTAGTAGTAATTTAACGATTGAACATTGATAAATAGCCGGAAATTTAATATGATATTTGGTACCGACGGTTTATTGTTTCTTGTACATCAGGATAGGCCTTTAGGCCGATACCTTTAGAAGGACTAAGCTCCGGGTCGTTTCTCAACTAAATAACTGATAATATGAACTTTGACCGAAATATTTGAGTTATTCTGTCCACAAGAACAGTTTGATTGCTGTGTATGCATGGGTAAGAAAATACTTTATCCTGTCAACAAAACCAACTTTGATGTCTATCTTTTGAGTAACTGGTTTTCACTGTAGTTTTGCGCAGAAACACTTCACTGTATACGGTTT
Organism: Paragonimus skrjabini miyazakii; assembly: GCA_014338405.1. NCBI lineage: Eukaryota > Metazoa > Platyhelminthes > Trematoda > Plagiorchiida > Troglotrematidae > Paragonimus > Paragonimus skrjabini miyazakii. The sequence goes on along the minus strand of JTDE01002771.1, from coordinate 62,673 downwards.
TATCAATTCATGGTATAATTTCAAGGTAGTTTTGATAAAAGCACTGCACACAGACACTATGAACTAAAATATGTTGTTTGAGCATATTTCATATAGGGTTGACCTATGTGTTTCAATGACTTCAGGAAATATTATGATAATGCATGACTGAGATACAATAAAGCGTGGGGTATCATCAATTGGTCTATTGCTCACCTATGTATGTGAGTCTTAATGAGGTCGTTACAGATACCTTTAATTTCGCAAAACTGACTTGCACCTGTTAACGATTTTCGTACTTACATGTATAATAATTGTAGTGTTTAATATAGCTTCATTCACAATTTTGTTCAGGTAAGCATTATCATCTCGTGATTTTATTTAGATGGGGATGACAAAATTTAGCTGAGAGATTAACATGGATGAAATTTACACAGAATTCCTATTTGCATTTCAACATAATCCTTTTACACCCCCATCCTTTCCATCGGACTACTCGATGCACTGCGTACATTTGATCTCTATCCTGACATGCCATTTCTGCCACCTCACTATCTATCCCAATTGGAGCGGCTGTAGATGACAGTAGCTCAATATTAAACAATCCTTTTCCTTATAGATACCCTTCCTAAGACTATTTATACGACTTAAAGAATGACACATCCACCACGTGAGATAAAATGTCTGACACCGGTGGTCGTCTTTGGTGAACGGGATGAAGATTATTGTAAACGCTTCAAAGTAAAGACTGGTACTTAAATATTACTGGCAAACAGAAAGAAGGGAAACTGAAGGGTGTTCACAAAATGATTGTGCTTCTGAAAGCTATGTTGTTTTTTAATCTTCAGATGATGACATTGACGAGCTATTAAAACCCCCCAGTTTGGGGCTGTTTCACTCTGAATGCCTTGCACCGAGGAATTGCTGCAATGCAACAAGATGGACACCAGAGATTATCTACATCTCGTAGCACACCAGGTTAAGCCATAGGAATGCAATGTGTGGGTGTCCAATATGAGTACAGTCCATGTTAGTAGTACCCTTGTTAGCATTCAAACATTTAGCCTTTCATCAAAAATCAGAATGCTTCGGTTGCCATGACCAATAACCAGGATTGGGTCTATTGAACGTTCAGTGTACCGTAAAGCAACAGTGAAGGGACAATACATGAACTTCATGAATATTGATCCTGCTTCATGGAAAAACTGGCTAGTTCATGTACTGTTTTACAGAACATCAATAACATGCTCCCAGTATAGCTTACAAGCCAAACAAAGAGTGTTGTATGAAACTCTTCACGCCAACATTTTTCAGGAACATTTTATTTGAAAATTAAATAAACTCACTCGTGTGAAAAGTGTAATAATGGAAATAACAACGTCAAACTTACTTTTAAAGGTGACAGTCTGATAAGCGCTTTCAGAAAAATGATCAATGTCGCATTGGGACATGTGGAAAATGCAACAGAGCTTTCCCTCCTCACCCAAACGACCGGTCAAAAAGCGAAGTCCTATATTTACTACCCGTCACTGTACCTACAGTTTTCCTGCAGCTGCGGAAACATATTTATAGAACAGAATGAATGCTTGAAACCTGGACCAAGGAGTACATCCTAAAGTGGTTGAGAGTT
>JTDE01002771.1:34780-46834 GCA_014338405.1 Paragonimus skrjabini miyazakii | reverse complement strand
CGTTAAGTTGAACAGTTGTTTTCATTAATACAACTTTAAGTTGTTACAAATATATAAGAAGTTAACGGAATTTGGCAGAGATATCGATCGGACCTATGACAGAAAAACGAGGTCAGTGGTCAACCAGTTGGCGATGGCTTGATTGGTCCATAGCGTAACGCTCGTCCATTGATTTGACCGTGCAGGTTGGCCATCGATCCGGTGGATTTGTGGCCAAGGTAGACGCGGCCCCTGAACAAATCGCATTTGACGACATAATAGCGAGTCAGGTAGCTTGATTCCAATAGCCTTGGCAGTGCAGAGTGTTCTCAATCGGATGGCCATTGGCGGGTTACCAGGTACATGACAGACCACTCGGAAGGCCTGATCAGTGTTCACCCGGTGCCCAATTTTAATCAGGTTAACGAAGATAGCATCGCTGATCGGTTATATTTCTCCGCCTCCTGACCTCCTTGGATGGTGTTCCCTGATTCGTTTCGAAAGTTGTCCTGACGTTCGACCAAAGTAACCGGTGATTACTTATTTGAGACCGGCCTCGACGTTGGGATACTAATATTGAGCTTCTGCTGCCATCCACACTCGATGTACAATTTCTGCTCAACGATGTGCCTTTTTGGCAGACAGATGGTGTAGCAATGAGGTATCCAGTCGGACCTCTCCTGACCGATATATTCATGACTTGTGCTCGCCCTACTTCAATTCATCATCAGCCAGTTTAGCCAGTACAATTGATAGGTGACTGATATATTTATCATCATTAGCTAGGATAATAATATGTACACAATACCTGGCAAGTTCAATCGTGCCCACTTCACAAGCTAGAAAACCACCACTTGTCAAGCTGTAGCAAACAAATCCACTTCAGTAATCGCAAGTTTTGTCAACTGTTCTTGATTAAACAGTCTACGCTCCAACCAATCATTAACTTTGGTATAAATGTTATATTGTACTAACTATGGGTTAATCAAAAAGAATAGGCCTCATGTTGTATGACTTTCGGTAGCGACATTTGGAAGTGCTAGTCATAGAGCCATTGGCATTTGGCATTTTAATGCGTGAAATTTTTATTGGAAAGATATTACATATACTGAAAGCAAACAAAATTACTGAGCTTTTGGCGAAAGTTAGTGTCAGCCAATTATAAACTTCAGGTTTCTAATGCAGGCAAAGGTGCACTTCATGGAAGTTCTGAATTCATGACACTTCAGGATGTTCAGTAAGGTGCTTCCGCCCAACAGAATTTCGGCACACAATCCACCGGCTTATCAGGACAATTGATAGAGCGGAGGAATACAAATGTCCATTGTGTTGGGTGAACGGAAGGATAAAACTTTTCATTGAAAACAATTTGAAAACAATGGCCGCTGACCATTATGAGCTGGAAGAAGGGATAATTTAATTCAAACAGTCGCAAGTAGGAATAACTTACCGTGATTCGATGATTGGTACCATTAGCCTGTTGGCGTGTAACTGGCAGAATTTCATACGGTCCAAGCAGAATAAACGAATTTTCGAGGCACGCTATAAATGTTTGGTGTGTCTGTACACGTCAGTGTACAGCTCACAAAGAACAATTTACGAAACCCTAGTTGGAAAACTTGCCTGCCCGCGCCAATAAACTTTGTGTGCCGCTGGTAAGGGGCAATCCTGTATGTGGAATAATTAGTCTTTAGCATCCAGTTGACGCCTGGGTGAGTCGACTAATCCTGTGTCAATAAGGATGCACGAACGGTCTCGATGTGGAACGACATAGCCGAGGCAAAGATCCAAATATGGTATAACATTCTCAGACTAAAACTTGAGGATAAAAGCACAAATCTGCGTTAGGTGTATGCCTGAAGGTACATATATAATCACATGGGGTCACAGATAACACATGTGTTAATATATAGCCGTTTTCTGACGAGCGTTAATATACTTTTGACGGATCCTGCCTGTTTTCAACATATTCACCAAATGGCCATGAACACGTACTGAGTTGATTCAGATTTCAAACTTACCGCCTAGTGAGTAATTGCCTAGAAAACGGTTGGCAACGTATACGATTTTTGGTTAACACATGAACAAACAGGGTGAACTATTTCAGATTTTAAACATATTACAGTTTGACGTCCAACACATACAACAGGTAAAGAATGTAGTCACAGTCATAACGGAGATATAACCGACGGAGATGTTTGTTCGTATGCAGAGATTCCTGTAGGTGATGGGATTGGACTTGTGCCAGACAGATGTAACAAACTCTATAAATACGAACAGGTATGTGACCATGTTGTGTTCGGGCTGAGCGACACAAAAAACTCTGTCTGAAGGTCCGTCTTTTTCCTGTGTTTACGCGGTAGGTTCGGGTGGATAAGTAAGACGGTAGGAGACTAACTGAGCGCGTATACTCCGTACTCGTTGTTCATTACCGTTATCCGTCGTGCTATTACCCATCGTTTCATTGACCGCTATTCCATTTCCATTTATGCGCTCGTAACTCTTGGAACCAGTTACAACATTTTCAATCAGATGTGTTCTCCCAGGGATGATCGCACGAACAGGCCAAAATAGGATTTTGTACGGTTTTCTCCTGTCGATTGCCCTCGCATATTCCAGCGTTGCAGTTATTGAGGTTGTAGAGTAGTATGCCTCCCAACGGCTAAAAATCTTTTGTAACGAGTAGTTATTTACTAACTGATAAATATAATGCTGTCATTTTGTTGGTTTTGCATTCTACTGAGAATTATCGATCGAGTTTTCTGTGCGAGGTTACATAGCCTAAATCTGTCAACATTAAGTGTACTTTGCATACGTCAACAATGGTGATTTGAAAACGAACTACCGAATTAATTTTGTAATTACTTTGAAACACAACAGTTATAACGATGGTCTTGGTTAACGTAAATAAACTTCCGTAATTTCTAGTTGTGCGTGAAGCTGATCACAAATTTCCGTTCAGAATTAGCTTCCGGTAATCAGCACTAATATGTTGCCAAACATCAGAGGACAATGGACGGGGAATTAGCTTAAATAACTTGGATTAAACTTTATGTACACAATTTGAAACTTGTTATGCAGTATCAAGCATCGATTTCTGGTTATTAATAGGTTGTTCGAAATAATGATTTGATTTATTAATCCGGGGATTACCAGCACATATTTTTTACAAAACTGCTAAACAAGTTTCAGGCAAAATAGTAAGTCGCTCTTTCTGCCACAGTTTAGCACCTACACCAACAGAAATTTCTCAATACTGATTTAATAACTCTGGTGATTCGGGTTTCACAATTGAATTCCCATCCACATGCAATGTGATAATCACAATCGGCAACTACTTTCCAGTGCTCGTGCCAACCGTAGCATGATTGAGTAATAGTGATTGAGTTCAGGAAGGACCTGACTCAAATGTCTCATAGCTCAGAGTTTACCGTGAGCGCTAACCGGCTTGTTGAACACATCTTCAGCAGTAGTTCATGATATCATAGTGAATAAACAGATGGCGACAAGTTTTATTGTTTGACCGGAGTGACACGTGAATTTAACAGAGAATTATTTGGAAATATAGAGAAGTTATGCCTTCTCGATCATAAAGGCTGACACCACATTCACCTACGTAATGGTTGTGAGAACGGGCAACAAAACATTGAGGAGAATAACGAAATGAGATTCAATATGAGTCGGTGGTGTTTGTAATAAAACACATTCTAAAGGGTTATCTACTTAATTGATAATATGACATTTACAATAGTGCATGCAAATGCTTAGCCAAAGTCGATCTGTCATGTCGGGCGAGATGATAGATATCGTGGGTGATAAACAAATCACCTCTCGACTAAAACGAATACACTACTATTTGATCAGACATAGGCAACTACTCATGGTAGTTAAATATCCTGAGCCCGTGATTCCTCTATTTACCCGTCACATATGACAATCGTAATTCAGCAGCCATAGCTTCTGAACTGCGTCTGCGCCCTCTAAATGATGTTGATGATGATTGCTATTTAAATAGTGATGATTGTGATGATGATTAGGAAGGTGATGATGAGGATGCTGATGACCATCGATCAGATTTGGTCTCCGCCGAACCACATAGTTATTAGCTTCGAATATCGCTGTTCAATTCAGTGCTACTGTCCTGCTGGGACATCGTTAGATCCAGTTGGTACATTCGTACCTTGTCTGTTTGTTCTTGCCTTTGCTAAACAAAGACCTCACCAAACCGTCATGATTAGTCGTTTCAGCTGTAAAGCATATGCGTTCAACTGGGGTAGACAGTATACATCGCAGTTCTAAACTTGCATACCAAACTTGCTACTTGACAAGAATTTCATAGGTATATCAGGAAACAGATATCATTAGATATGACACAGTGTCTCTGCCAGAAGGGGAATAATCATCGGTGCAACCTATAGAACAGAATAAAGCGAAATAGCTGTACGATGCCCAGATACTACCCGATAGACAATTATAAAACAAACCAGGAAAATATATGCCGTTTGTACTGCAGAGAATATTTGCAGGCTATTTCGGCTTCTCCATACCATTGGCTTGCAGCGTCACACACATCTGTCAACCGGGCAGATGGTACACTCATCCGCAGTTAATCCAGCGGGTTAGGTTACTGGACGAAACATTATGAGGACCAGTTGTTATACATCATCACTAGAATGTAGGGTTAGGCCCTGGTTAGTAGACTTAGAATCACTTATCAAAACTGAGATTTTTGACTACAATTTGGTGCCATGACGTGAAACGGCTGTCAACTCAGATGACCAAATACCTGCAATTTTCAAACCAAGTACTGATTCATTGGTGGGGGTTGTGTCTCAGTTGGTTCACTTAACGTGGGTGATCGATAACGTACTTACGTGTTGAGACCACTAGTCATTAACACTTGTCTACAAGAAAGTAGTCAGGAGTTGATTTGAAAGGCATGGTTGAATTAGCTGCACGTGTCCATTATACTTTTGTAGTAAAGATGATTGGTCGTACTATACCACTCACACAACTACTATTTAGTAGCGAGGCAATAGTATGGAATTTGACATTCAAGTAGCCGCGAGAAAAATGCAAGAAACATTGGAGTGCAGCGTGGTCGGCTGAAAAGGAAAGCCACAACCACATACCTACCGGTCTTATTACTCCGCATTTGCACCGGATACGTGGTTTGTGAGTAGAACCGCACACAGGTCAATGGAACTCGTTTTACTTATCTCTGTGTGTGTTGATGTAATTTTTCTTGTTTTCATTTTCCTCCCACTTTACTTGACAAATTGTTACTTTGTTTTTGTTTGCTCTCACCTACTTGGCAAGTTAGGCATTTTATATAATATTTTCGTGTTAGATACTAGATGTATATGTTTGTGGCTTTTCCAACTGATTTTGACTGACCTTCACCAAACTATTTCCAATAGAATGGAAGAAGCGAGAGTGAACTATGCAACCACCACATTCTCGTCAATAAACCTGCTGTGCATTTCACAATATGCTCCAATGTAAGCTGACCTATGAGGATGAAGTTCCAATGGTATGTACTAAAACATTGTGTATGGAACACTGCGTTGAACGATACTGAGTATTGGGGTCAGTCTATTTCATGAAATGCAAAACTATTGTAGAGAAAAACGGCGATTGGTGGTCGGTGGTATGTATACCAACACTCCGGATTATTGACAGTTTTATCTTAGTATCTAATTCCGCGACTACTACCTAATTGTTCCGCTCTAGTTTCCATCTCTGGGATAGCAGTGCGTTACTGAAGTGTTGTGATCAGAACAAAAATAATTTTTGTTCTCTATGTGACATTTCACAATCAAAGGGGATTCAGTCATGTGTCAGAGGTTTAGAAAATATACATCGACCAGGCTAGTGTCAGTTCTTTGAAAATAAACGTCTAGGAGACTCTAAGCCACTTCCTCAGGTGAATATTGAAACCACAGCTTTTAGTGTTATGCCTATTACACATCAAACAGTACAGAACTGAATGGTTACAACATTGATCGGAACCTGTTGTCTTGATTCTGAATACTTGTTAACAGTGTCAATCCTACCTTCATTGACGCTACCAATATACACGCTGCATTCGCTAGAAATTAATTCCTCCACTCGGAGTTTCTTTTTGAATGTGTCAACTAGCAGTCAAAATTCTATCCATCAAGCTGCAACAGTAAGCTCAAGTTGATTACATTTTTAACTAATCGGATCAAAAACATTAGACAAAAGCAAACGATACGATTGAAAAGTCGTAAACAAAATTGACAAAACATAACCAAACTGCCCTGTATACTGTGGTTCACAAGGAAGCAAGTTGTTTGAATAGGATTAGTGTAATGCTAGCAGTCTTTATCAGACAATTAACTTGAATCGGCTTTTTCTCTCCTTTGATTCATCACTGGGTTTGTTTGCAAATCAATCAGATATGGCTCGCATATTATCTTGTTCAATGAAAAACCACAAATGGATACAGACCCGGTGAAAGTAAAGGCTATTTCATTGATCCTCTACTTCAAACAATTTCAAACTGCTTTCACGTAACTAGAAACATCATTTTGTTACAACGACATCAAACATCTTCAGATAGATGTCGGTTCTTCAACATTACGTCTCATCTCAGTTTCTAGCAGTTCTGGGTGTTGAAAAAGGATGACTGCACCCTGAAAATATTTGTCATCGTCTTCAGTGGTTCATCGAACATGAGATTACGAAGTTTCTTTGGCAGGATGAAGTCAGTACTCCCCGAATGTTTTGTCGTAGTTTTCGAATAAGTAATGGCACATTCCTATATCATCCATGTCAGTCAACTCCACTGAAAAGACATTTTAACGGTCGAACCACCGGTGTGTATTTTGAAAGAACAGGCAACCAACTATGCACACGTGTGCACAAATACAAATTCATGATGCGACCAGCCGACCCTAGATCACAACTTTGGCACCACGACGCAGACAGAGGTCATCATGAATTGGGCGAGGGTGATCGCGCGGACAAAAACGAAAGGGGAAGGGTTTGTACTGGAAGCTCTCTATTCGCGGAATTCGTTCAAAAGACACAGATGTAGATAGCAACTACGTTAGCATCGTTGTCACTGGGACTAAAAACGCGCGAAGATAGACCGACAGGCGAACACAATGAGCGGCTGAACAAATTCATCATGACAGATTTATTTGTATGACAGCGCATCCTAATGTGAGTTTGAAACGTCACAATAAATCGTTCATTACTCAGTGTATGCCTCTGTTAAATACTGTAGATATATGTACAATCCACTAATGCCAGTTACTAATCTACGCAAATTTTTCAGGTTGAGAAGACTAGTTTTGAAAAGCCTGAATTTCAGTAGCAACAAACTGCAGTAAACTAGAGCTAGACCACGAGAAACTGGACATTATCCGGGCGGAGATTTTCGTTTGGTTTTAAGTTTGGTGGGACGTTGCATCTTTCATGGGACTGTCCACTTATTGGATCAATCTGAACATTGACATAGTGTCCTAATTTGATCGTCTGACATACTCTCAGCATACAAGCCTTCATTTATATGACCACATGAACAGCACGTGTTCCATTTTTTGTCTGTGATCGTATTACGTAGGAATTATATACAGCTTGTTCGTATGAGTCGTCACTTGTAATGGGCCGGCTTACAAACTACCATGGCAGACTGTGAACACAAATAAAACATCTTTATGTGCAAAGCTTTGTAGTACGTGATCAGATCGTCCATAAAACGCTGTTAGAGGGGTTCAAACTAGGTGACCGGAACTTTGTAGACAATGTTAAATGACTCCGCCAACTCAACTGGGATTCGTGTACGCTGGATGAACGACATACACGCCTGTAATTGATTTTCTTGCTCCAGTTCTTAGATAAGCCAGATGTTCCCTCTTATTTATTTTACCTCGTCTGTCGAAACACGAACATGTTTTGGGTGTAAGTGTGCAACTGACCGTTCAGAGAGAGAGAGAGTCCTAAGTGAGTAGGTGGTTGCTGGAAAGGCGCGCAGGTGATGACTGAACAACTCTGCTGCTAAATCACCTTCACACCTGAGACTTGTAACCAGCGCTTATCTTGCACGCTCTCAGAATCTGGCACATCACTACTTTAGCCGTTATTTTTCGGGATAAGTCTGTCTGGATATTTTTTTTCCAGAAGCATTTTGGAGAAAAAATTCCGTTTGTAATCCGCACCTCCGCCTGAATAGGTTTTCTTTGATCTGTCACAAAGAAAACGAACGAAATGCCACTTTTGCTTGAGCTGCTCGAAAGTTTCCTGTGTTACCTTTTCCACGATAACTTACGCTACATTCTAGACTCCAAACGATCAACAAATCTTCTGATTAAATACCAGTTGAGAGGTTGGATGCAGCCACTGAGGTGGATTGGGTGGATGTCTAAACATGGTTCCCTGAGTCTAGAATACGGAATTTCTGCGATAGACCATCGGTATTGATGAAAATAACGTCATTTAGAGGTGACATAAGCGCACGTCTCTTGCCGGAAGTTTGAGCTGCTCTTATTTGTACATGTCTGATGAAAGCATAAGCAAATAACGGACCGTGCGGGAATCTCAGAATTACATCTCTTAAAACTAGACACTTTTATCGGAGTGCTATGCTACAAATCTTAATCAAAATATCGCTAGCGTAAGAAAGTTTGATAGTAACGGCTTTCTCGAACATTTCCACGTCTAGTGTATTGCAGCAGGTAGCTTGCTGTGTTCTTTTTGAGAGGCTCGAGTAGATTGGTAGTGAAAGGAGATTCACGCAAACATGCGTGTTCGGTTTTCAACATAACTTCAGAAAAAACTTGGGCGCCGGGTGAACATTATGCTAGCTTGTCATCATTTATGCTACAACAGTTCAGGCGCTGTTCGGTCACGGTTTCAATGCACGTCCAGCAGTCTCAGTTGAATGACTTCCACTCACGTTATTCAAGCAAACCAATCAGTACTATCTCGAGAACTTCGAAGAGTAGCAGACAGTGTTAGCATTGTTTCAAGTCATTTGAGCTGGGTAATATAACTCATTTATCTTAGCAAAACGTGCGTTCGCGACTGATAAAAGTGTATGAAATGAAAACATCTTGTAAGTTGTTTTTGGGTTAACCTACTCAAATATTTTTTGTTAACAATTCATCTAGCTGAAGGCAGTAAGTTCGGCAATCTATCATGCAGAATCGTGGAAGTCTGCAGCTCCTAATCCAACCGTGATGCTCACAAAAATAGCAATCGTCAGTGTGTTGCTAATAGTCATTGCACCTGTGCATATTCTAATAATCGAATTCGTGAAGTTGTTTTTGATAAGTTAATCAGCAAACATGATGAACAAATCAATGATTAAGAAACTTCACATCAAATATTTAATAAACGGGGCGAAACCAAAAATGAATAGCATACAGTTTTATAAATTTTGTGTAGCATATATCTTGAACGAAACTATATGTGCATCCAAAGGCGCACCTGACAGAGTAGCGCGATCTCACTGGATTTCCGTCAAAAAGGACAGTCCTGAAATTGAATATTTCCGACTGGTAAATAGTTTCCGAAAAGACAAGAATGACGAATTGCGTCATCCGGACAGGTCGGGAATGGGGCAATTTCCACGTTTGTGTACGGACTCCACCCAGTGCTGTATCCAAGATCCCTCCAGTGTTGAACATGACCAAGAATGTTGCCACCATACTGATGTCGTAAAGCGAGCCCCGGATTGGGCACAGTTGTTGCCCAAATGCCATTGATGGCGATCGATGTGGGATGTTTTAATCCCCAAAGTCTTTCTGACACAAGAATCGGTTCTCCATAGAGCTCTATGCGCCAATTGACTGAATGCAAAGGGAAATAAACACACGAGTTATTAGTGATTTTCGAACAGGCTTCAATATCAAGTCCATATTTTGTCTCTAACGTAATCGGACCAAGCTCGCATTGATACCGATCGTGCAGAGCAGTTTTTATCGGGCCACTCACAACAGCGTGTTTGAATCCATCCCAACAGATATCGGCATCACGTTCCCATGGAAGGAATCCACCGTATGTTTTGACTGCACCCAAATTTGTCCCGGAGACCAAAAAGGCGGACACATTGTGTTCTGCAGCCAACGTGAGAAAACCTTTGACACAATCAGCCAGTTCTTCCAAACAACAACCAGGCGTAATCAGACCGGCACGCTTGAAATGGGCACAATTTATTCCAGCCTCTTTACACGTCCATCTATGATCCACCTGCCCAGGTAACACAATTCGGTTGATGGACCACTTTCGGGCCAGAGGTAACCAGGATGATTTCGGTGTTTCAGCCAAACCCTGACCACGCAAACCGACCGCTCCGGCTACATGGAACAGAACGTCCACACAGGCCACCGTGGTCAGGACACGGTTGGAATCGATATTGTGCAGTCCACCGATGAAGAACTGAACGAATGGGATCAGATCGGACATCGAGGAGTTGAACATTCCTTGTTGGAACACATCTCGTCGGACTAGGAAAGGAGAGGCGATATAGTCACAGTAGGCGCACGATTGAGCAGACATATCGTGTCCGGGGTGGAGCCGGATTGTGAAATTGCGCACAACGGACTGTATATGCAGAGGAGAAAAAGATAAAACTGGTGATTACTGACCGGCGGAGAAACACTATCTTGAATTTATTCCCTTGTTTACGTTCAGCTTCCAGATTGTGATGAATGTAGCAGTTGTTAGACTGTATCTGCCATACCCTGTGAGCACATTGAGTAAATGGTCCTGTAGGATTAATAAAACGTAACTGGTTAACAAATCAAACGGATTTACACTTTTAAGTGAGAGCGAAATCCGAGTCTAATGATTCTTTTCGAAAAGGGCCGACTGAAAAGTCTATGGGAATGCGACAGCTGCGATCAATTTTGGGTGATGTTCAATCTATTTGACTTTTGATTGTTTCAAATTTGCCTTGTCATTCTCATCGTAGCTGACATATCAACATTCGAATGTCACTTTTTCGAAACGGATGTTTCTGATTTTGTGAATAGCCTTGTCAACACCATGTGGCGTACTACATAATTCACGCTTTCAGAGTTAAGAGTGGTTCGTGTTTTGCGAAGCTAAAAACACTGGCAAGCACAAAGTCCTTGCTGATCTAAAACTTTGAAACGCACAGCTCAGTAAACTTGGTTAATTTTTGTATGCGCATGATACGTAATAACATGGAAACTTACGAACACAACAAATAACCTGATTCGCGCGCAGACATAGAAGTAACAGATAAACTACTCATAATCATGCTTAAGGAACACAAGGTAATATAGTGTAAAATTTAGAATTAAGTTAGGAGAGAAGTTCGGAGTACGAAATCAAACTGCAACTTTGTTCTGCATCGAATTAGAGATGTGGGGGTGTAACATTTGGAACAGAAGGTGAATAGATAGTTGCAAAGTCGACCTTTCCAGGATTGTCTTTACCTCTCAACATGAGACATATCACATACGTGAACAGGATACTTCATTTGGCCATCACTGACCTGATAACAACCGGGATATTAATAGTAACTGTATAGTTATATACGATTCTTCGACAAACTTTGGGTGATAAGTATTTGGGGTGGAATACTACGGTTTGATGAATTACAGTCCTGAAGAACACACTGAGAATAGTAACATGGTTTCAACTAGATGTAACGTAGGTAAGGCTGATAGACACAACCAAAATACAAGATACTTAAATAATAGATTAAATACAGCGTTAATCATTAGGAAAAATAAACAACTGGAACTCAGAGTCTACTTCAACAATAGACTATTCGACTGTAACTCTCCATCCGGCAGAATAATAATTACGCGAGACACACACACCACACACACATACATACCCATACACCTCACCAACTGTTCGACCATCACTGACCTGATAACAACCGGAATACCAACGACCTTCGGGTTCCAAGCGTACTGCACCGCCAACAACGTCCACGCTCAAATTGTTCATCACTCGCAACATTCTGTCCACGTCTGTATAATGCGTCATATCGACCATGTTCCGACCGACCAGAATGTATTTGGTTTGACTCGCCGCAGCCAACCTGAGCCACGTGGTTGCCTCGTC
>JTDE01002771.1:4863-22861 GCA_014338405.1 Paragonimus skrjabini miyazakii | reverse complement strand
GAATCTAAAAGCGTCAGTGGAATACTAACTCATTTCAACTCTGTGCATAAGAATATTCACTTTACCCTAGAACCCGAATCACCCACAGGTATAACGTTCCTAGACGTACTCATGTCTCGTCGCGAAGTTGGTACAATACAACGGAAGGTACATCGTAAAGCAACTTGGACAGGCCAGTATACAAACTTCAATAGTTTTGTACCACTAATACAAAAGAGAAACCTAATCCGATGTCTGGTAGATAGGGCCACGAAAATATGCTCGAGCGACAGCATCGAAGAAGAAAGACAATTTATATTTAATACACGTTAAAAATGGCTATCCGGAGCAATTTATTCACAGAAATATGCTAATAAGCGCTAAGATAGATAAACCACAAACTGCAGACAAAAAGTCTGTTTACATCTCCTTGCCCTTCAAGTGTGATAGTATCGCTGAAACCGTGACCAAGAAGCTTAATATAGCAATCAATAAAACGTATTTTGCAGCTCAACTACGCGTTCAGTTTACCTACACGCCAGTATTTCGCTCTCAATTGAAAGATATATTGCCTGTTCATGCCGCCTCTTTTTGTGTTTACCGTTTCGTTTTCTTCTGTGGAACAAGCTACGTAGGCCGCACAACAAGCCGATTATCCGAACGCATTCGGGAGCACCAACGGGTGTGGCTGACGCGAGGATCGATGAGGCCCTGTTCGTCTGCGATTGCTACGCATTTGATCGAGTCAAACCATCGGATTAATCGGACCGAGTCGTTCAGGCCAGTCTACTGAATATGCGGGATACAATCGAAACAGGTCAAAGGTCGTATGCTATCAATTGCAGAGGCGATTGCAATTCGCCTATACTCACCACCATTATGCGCTCAAAAACGGCTAGTCAAAACGTTGAACCTTCCATGGCCGTGTACGCAAACCCAGGACAGAATGATTGCATAGATGTGACGTATCTCCCGCAGACTTCGTGCAACTCACGTGGTCAATGTTATGTAACGAAGTCTTATGACTCAAACCAGACAGAAACTGTTGACTGACATCTCTCGCTTCAGTATTATGTTATCTACCGCCCCCCTATCAAACCCATATAAATGTGTTGTGTTTAGCCTGATGATGAAACACCGAAAACGAGCCTGTTTGCTACGCGCTTCTTCTCATGACTAAACCGGGCTTATTCAATCATGTTCAAAAATCACTTCTAGCTGGTGACAGATTCTTTCTTCTGTTCAACAGGTGTTTTCTTCCTTGTCTAGGAGTCTAAGTGTGGTGAAACTTTACTCGATTCACCGCTTATCCAAACCCCGGCACAATAGGTCTAACAGGGGACCAATCCAAATGTCGCGTTAAAGATACTATATCAGAATTGGACTAACAATCACAATGTTACACCTTCCGTTATGAGCGAATTTCTTTGTTCTGTATTGTGCCACTTAACTTACAGTTTGTGAATTTGTATGTGCCAATACGATCAGCCAATTACAGACTGAGATTTCCTTAATACTGTAGTACACCTATAAATTCGGTTTCGTGTCTCATGAATAATAATTGTTTATTGCAACCAGTGCGAGATCTTCTTATTAACTGCGTGAGAGGTTTTCATTCTAGTAAGATTTTTAGGGCTATTCGAAGCCCCTAATTCCGATTGTTACACTAAACATTCACCCATCATTCAGGATTAATAACAACTTATCCATGTAGCTCGTCTAAGTCATGACCATTGCTCCGGAACTTTGTCTAGTGTGAGGATTATGAGATTTTTCGCTTTGGGTTGTTTGTAGAACTTAAACTGCTGTGGACCTAAGTTGCAGTGGGTGCCGTTCAGGTCGTGTGATTTGATGTTTGTTACTCGGTTCTTTGTTTACACTGTAGTGATCGTTAAAAGACGTTTGGTCAATGAAGTTGTTTATTGCGGGAAACCCCTCACAAGTTATGTGAGAACAGAAAAATGAACGCGTGCACTCACTGAAATGGCTAACGTCGAGCAGCAACGCATGGTCATTCGCTTTGGTGACACGTCCTCCATAGTACACATGCATTGTTCCAGTAGTCAGTTCTGGTCCCTCGTCTTCCTGGCGTTGATACCAAACCTTTAGTTCCTGAAGGTGCCTGATGCACAGCTATATTTTCCTAATTAACGTGGGCACTAAATGAAGAGATATCCATGTTATTGGCTACTTGGCACTAACCAGCCAATACGAAATGGTAGCACCTATCGATATTCGTCTTCCAACTGGTTTGTCTAAATTATTGGTGGGATATGACTGATTTAAAATAGCGTACTTGTTTGCAGAATTTGTGCGACTATTTTCTTGCACGATTAGCAGGACTACTGTTAAGTCTCTCCTGGTGACTTAGGTTAATCCACGTAGAATCACCTAAAAGAGGATTTTGAAAAGGCTGATTTAGACGATCGGGTTTAAAATGTGTCAGGAAAGTGAAGGAAATGATTGAAATTTGTATAGATCTATTACCAAAATGTACCTTGAATGTGAATTAACCGAATATACAAATTATCCGGTATAAAAATACGTTGAAGATGGAGCAACCAAATGAGTTTGTAAAAGACCACCAGTCAACAAGCTATGAGCTCATTAAAACTATCAAGCATAGATGAAATTGAGAACGCGTCAAACAGTACCAAACATGAAAGTTCTAGCATAATCTTTATTGTCCAACTCGCTAATCACCATGCCACACGCGCGCTCGCGATTTTGAATCACAATGCCAGTCCACACCAACTCCCGGCTTCTGCCCACACGTTGTGTGTACTTCTGCCCGGTTTATATGCGTGATCGGTGCCTTTTATCCGGAGGTTTTCCGCCTGCCAACCTTCGTCCGTTGGTCCGATTTCGTTGAGCAATGGTTCGTCCGGTTGCTCGTGTTGTCCACCATCTATTCACCATGGGCTTTGACCGTATTTTACGACCGTGTCGAAATATTTCTTTCAGTATTGGAATAATCGCATCTCCAATTTGGTCGTCCATCCTATTTTGCCTGCTATGTCTCGCCCGTTGGTCCGATCCGGTCGATTGATGACTCATCCGACTGCCCCCGTTGTCCGCCATCCGCTCGTTGTGGGTTTTTTTGACCGCATCACCCCCTGCGTTGAGATATTCCGCCGAGGGTTGGAATACTTGCACCTCCTACCTGATAGGCCGTCACAACAAAACAAAAAAAATGCAATTTATTTGTGCAGTTATAGCCCAAAGTCCATCATGAATGTTTGCTGCTCACAACAAGATACAAATAAAGGCAAATTTAGGGTCGACTTTCTACAAACAAACTGAGCACACTTCAGTGAATTGAACGTTCCACATGGTACCAAACATAGAGCGACAAATGGGCTGAACGATTTTAAACAAATCCTACAATTAAATTATCTTTAGGAAATAAATAAGCTATTTGTTATAAAACACACTTTATCTGCAATCTCAGATTTGCTTCAAACTAAAAGTGTTCTCATTAAGTATATCGGTTACCGTATATCAATGTGTGCTAACTTTGATGGAATGTTGCACGCGATTACAATGAATATGTACGCTTCGTTGAAATAAAATTCTCGTTGGGTTGTACATCGTTAGAGGTAAGTGATCTCCCACACTGAACCTGACGTGGAGATAGGACGGTTCTTGTCCGCAACTTCTACACATGCAATGACTGAACTCCTGTCCTTTAGAATGAAGGACACAATTCACTGCTGTTGTTCAGTACTCCTTGATGACATTCGATTACACAACAGTTGCTGAAGAACACTCACTCATTCAGTCACTATTTTACTCGCCTCAACATAATTCGACCGCAGATAGATAAAAAACGAAGCACTTGATTCGAATTACGCTCACATCTGTAGTGTATATCCATGCCCTGATCTGGTTTAGAACTTTGACTATGCTTTCATGAGACAACTGCATTGACTACTACTCCGTTGGTCTCATATTAGGCACGAGAGAACTATTATATGGAGACTTCCAGCCAGATTCACCTTTTAACACTGCCTATGTTGCCCGGTTGTCTCGGTAGCAGGCACAACTGACCGTTTAACTCCAACTGATAACTCCTCGCGAAGAACTTATCAGCCATGTTAAACTCATAGAATGCTTTGTACTTAGTGAGCATCGTTTTGTTTGTTAATAAGTATGTAGGCATTTGTTGGTAAAGATGGGCTAATATCCACTGTGTGCAGCGGGTTTTGCACCCCATTGAAGATTTCCACCCTATCGTTTTTTGAAGAAACATTAAGCCTAAACGTTATTCCCGATCGTGAGAGAAATAGGCATCGTAGTCAAGTTAGTTCGCAAGTAAAACTCGGGTGTGTTGATTCATTTCGGAAATTTAGTTGCATACGGAATCTATGACTAATTTTGATTAATATTCAAGTTATGTCAGCTAGTGTGTTACTCTCATTTTGGTAACATAAACAAGCATTTGGTTCATCTCTGTTGGTCATAGGCCACCACATCTCAGTGGTGGATCGAACACAGAATTAATGGATTCGTTCGACGAGTACGAGTCACTGACGTCTGATGAAAATGTGTGGGGGAATACAGCATGGGCTGACCAGCTGCAGCCATCAGCTGCTTTCCTGAGGTATACTTACCGGCGCCCTTGGTGACCGTCAGGGGCACGCAAATCGCATTAAACTGCCGTAGTCAGGTTTCACTTATACATCGGGGTGAGAAAAGTGACTGCCCTATAGACGTGATCGTGGTGATGAGCTTTGACGATCAGACATAAACTATATAGGCTAAACCATCCCAAGAGACTAACTGGACATGAATTTTAGTTGTAATATCAAAATAAAATACCTACTTTTATCAATCAAATATTTATCAAGCTTTTGCTGTTCTCTTAGCCGTACTCTCAAGTTCGCCTACAAGTCCCGTTGAAAGTTGGTTACTCCAAAAATCAACATCAGATCATTCTTTGAAGCGTGTAAACCAACGAGCATTGTCGGGGCTTCCCTGACCGAAACGTTTTTTTTTTCAACGATCGCTTCCTCCTTGATGTCGGCCATTGTGTACTTTGCGTCTTCCTGTTGGTCACCGACTCATTTCAAAACAATAGTTGTAACGCGCACTTATGGAGTCAAAATGAAATCACTAGCTAAATCGTGTGTTCCGTTATATTCAATCCGGAAGACAGAAAGGATTATTCTGCTGAGATATCTTTAGTACCACTGGAGTGTTTAGAACGTTACCTCATGGTACAGATCATAAATCCCTCTCACAATATCACTTACTACTAAACTGTATTATGCGAATGTGCTTTAGGTCACAGTGTGGATTGTGTGCTCTGGTCTTCTCATTTGGTCATCCATCTCAATGGTTGATACCATCCAGTCAATTATAAGTTTGTGTCCGGGCAAATGATTTTTGCGCATTAGCAAACATCTAACTTAGAATTCTAAGCGGTGGTCCTCATATATGGAAGTAAAAATATGTTTTATAGGATTCATATGGAATTCTTTGTGGGTGAAGCAGCCAGTAAACAAAAACAGTTATCTTATCTGCAATGTCTCAAAATTTCGTCATTTTTGCTTGTACTCTCGTCTCATAAGCCATATGTAAATTTGATGGATTCCAATTTTTATTAGATATCTACCTCCTACCTTATTTCATTACCAACCACTTCACCTTCCCAAATTTTACTTTACATTCAAGGACAACTGTGAATCATCTGTGCAAAGTAGTTCAACCTAATATTGACCCCCATTCAGCACAAGGTTTTGTTTTACAAGAGTTGAAATACATTACGTAGCTTCAGTAAAACTGAGAAAGTTATTAATTTTGTATCCTGCCACATTGGACAGTTGACGACTTAACCAATCCTTTGCAGGGATTACGAATAGATATGTGCTTTCTCCGGACAGAGCACGTGAATCGACATTTCTTCCAAGGAAATTCCAAAAACCAGCCATTACTCGCGTCAAATTTAGCGTATTCTTACCAAAGCGACATTCTACTGTCTTTCGCTTGAAGCACCTGAAATTCGTTGACCATTAGTCTCTTGTTCTGGTTAGACTAATGCTGGTCAGATATCGATGTGAATGACTCACTGCACTCACTAGAGTGAACCAAATCCATTTACTCTTTGGGTGTTTGAAATCGCTTTTTACGCCCAACTTTGTACAGCGGTCCCTCAGTTTCATGTACTGTGGACATTCAACGTGATTAGTTTGTGGCGCATCCTGTACTCCACTCCCCAGACTGTTTCACTGACGACTAATCACAATTGCATAAGTGGACCACAAAACCTTCGTCTTCTGGTGTGCCCTTGACCTCATGTGATTGAAGTCGTTTACTCATCCTGGCTATCGATAATACTATCAAAATAATCTCATATCTTTGTTCTGTTTTGCGGTAATGCAACAAGATGACTAGTGGTAGATGTAGGGATATTGCGGACACCAAACGAACAGCCACTGTTGGGTTTTGACAAGAAGTCATTAAGCGACTTTGCGCAATATTCATTCAACGGAAATAAACTAGGACGGCTATTGCTCGGAACTAGTAGCTTATAGAAGAGGTCACTTTGATGACTTCAGCAACGTGACATTTCAGTCAATCAGATCTAACGTCAGCAACAAGTTTTGGTAGCTTGTCTTCCACTTTGATCATTGTCTAAGTCATACTTGTAGACACAGGAGGTTCACTGTATGTGATACGAGCAGAAACCACAGGACTTTTGACGATCCACCATAAACACCTCAACACTGGTGTGGGGATCCTGGATAAATGACCTGGAACATCATGAAAATTACGTGACACAAACATGATTCCGTAACTCAATATTATAATCAACAATTTGAAAGAGGTCATTGTTGTCTTTTGCACCGAAACAACCGTGGGAATCACAGTTGACCAAGTGTTCATATAAATCCGAAAATAACAGGATCTTTAATACACTGACAATAATTAGTGCACTAAGCATTTAGTCGCTTTTTCCAGATACAAATTAGCTAAGCATGATATATAAAAAGGCCATTAAGATTGGAGAACGAGGATTTATTGGACGAAACCTATTGGTGATCTTATACAGCTCCATAAACAGCAATGACACCGAAGAATAGCTACATAAGTCAGATGCCGATCGTCGACAAGCGATTAGGCCCAAAGTGTGTGTGATTCGTGTTCGTACCAAGCGGTCAACTGACGTGCAAACAAACAATCGAACGACGTACATCATGCGAACCTTCATAATAAACTAGGTAAAATGTATAACTACAAGTTTTGGAAATATTTTACATATCATACCGCATGCAAGTCTGTGAAATCTTCAGTTCGCCACACGTATAACGTTAACATCAGTTCTTCTTGTGTAGTGACTTTGGCACCGAAAATTTTGACGATCCTTTGATATATGTGTACGATAAATGTGCCAGTAAAGACCACACCATAACCCGATTTTGAGAAATCAAAACACTACGCAGGTGGGGGAGGGGTGTTTGCAGCTCCATTGTCCGTACACTTTTGTCGTGGCTTTATTACTTAAGTCCGTAAAAACGATATGAGTGAACGTTAGTAAGTCATGAGCACAGCTCATTTTCAACTATTGGAACGCATGCGTTAAATCAACTTATCCGGCATAGTTCAAAATGGTATGAAATTGCTTGTGATCAGACTAGGATACATAAACTTAACAGAGTTACAAAGGAAAAGATTCAAAAACTCAGACGAAACCTCCGGATTCTACAAGTGATCGTTGAGAGACTGCTAAGATTGAAAGATGCTGTTGTTCGGTGTCTGGTGTGTCTAGCCGTGACAAATGAACAAGCATGTACGTATTGATGTCTCGTCGAAGTCAGGTAATTACGTCTTCTAACATCTAAAAGCCTTCTAACACTTACTAAATGAGGCCACCTGTACAATTTTGATCTCAGCTTATATTAAAACATTTGATATAAGAAGTTTGGCGGCTGTCCAGAAAAGCTACAGCCTATAGCTCAGGGGTAAAACTGAACAAAGCGGAATTCAATTAGACGCACTATTGTTAGAGCACATATCAGAAGCGTAACAAGATGGTGTTTCAAATTACTTGAGAGTTGTGCAGTAGATATAATCAAGTACAGAATGGAGGTATATTTTCCGGTCACCCAGCTAGTTTTTGATTAAACTGTTCATCGAATTTATCCCGATGGAACTAAGACGATTGCACCCCCTCCCTCACCGATGCTATTGATCTGTCTTTGTTTTGACATGTTACCTTGTAACTGTAACATACTTTTTGTTCTGCTATCCGGAATACTTCGTCACTTTTTTTCATTTTGTTCTAGTCGCGGTCCCGCGGTTATCATCCATTCCAATTTGTTTTAATGAAACCAATCTTGCCACTACCAATTTTGGGTGATGTAGGTAAACGTGCTTGACAAAAGTTTTTTGTATTCATGAATCGTGTCTGGAGAATTGGCAGATATACATATGAAAATAGGTGTAGAAGTATGCGCTCAACTACAACCACAAAACAACAGTGATTGTTCTCTTTCTTACGCTATTCCTTGCAAAGACACAATTAAGTTTGTATAGTGACAGAAGGACGTCTGCACAGTGGTTTTTAAAGATGAGTTAGATCGGACGATGCTAAATGAGACTTTTATCCAAAGAAAACCTTGACTGTATTAATCACCTGATCTCGGACAAATCGATTGGAAATTTCGATTACCTCATATAGTAATAGCAGTGAAAACGTGTGGTAATCGACTGGAAAGAATTCATCAAAACCAGACAAAGCAGAAAGGAGTGGTGATTTAAAAAATGTTCATCTCTTTTTGAAGACATCATACCGAGCGTAGCAAAAAATAAATTTTGAAAGGGTGTTTTATCACGATATTTAAACCATACTTCACTGGCCATGTTTATTAAGCCTGTAACAGATCATTACTTTCCCCGTTGCCTGGATAGATGCCCAAATGAGAAACACTTTCGAAAACAAATTGATTTCAAAATACTGCTAACATAGAATTGGTACACAAAATCAAAGCGACTTGATTTCAGTTGCATTAGGTTGACAGAAGTGCGCCGAACATATACTGTACAAAACATTCCGTCGATCGGGTTGCTTTCACTTACTTCTGACTTTCCATAAATGCCAGAACTTTCGGACTACTCTGAGAACGCAGTAAACGAATATGCAGAGAGGAACTTGGCAAATTGTTTGCTGTTTGTTCAGAATGTACATGCCGTTCGTATTTACAAAATTTCGTCTTTGTTCAAGCAAGCATTCTAGACTGATTAACTAAAAATGGCTGATGTTTGCCTTCGGTATTCACTTCGTTTACAAGTATATTTGCAAATGTTTTAAAAAACCTTTCTGAAGCCGGCAGTTGTGACCTTTCTTGCCAACAACTGCATTTTTTGTCTTGGCGAGCTTATATTTTGATCGTTTTCGGTCATTTTGTTTGAGAGTTGCACAATTATTCAATCTGGTTATTACGTGATCGTCTACTTGGATGCCTGATTGATTCATATCTAGGATGTGAAAGAATTATTGTTTCGCATAATCTCTTCAGAAACGTATAAAATTCAATCTTCCGACCACAGTTTTGCTGTTTTCGAAGCTTTTAAAGTCGTTGCGTTAATCAGACCTTCTGGGTTGACATCACTGGATTCACACTCTAAGCGCCTGCTCTAACCTATACAACACGTGATTCAACGTCGATTACAATTTATTTCTACTGTGTTGTACACTTTAATGAACAGTTTAGTTCATGAGAACTTCGCGATTGTCATCTGCATGTCTTTTCCATCTTTCGTTCTGGTTTTTTTCTCATCAATGGAACGTAATATCGCATTACGTTAAGGTGCTGGACGTTATGAGGAAGACTTTTCTTTTACTGATGAGTAGTCGGGGATTTGGTTAATTTCAAGTTGAACATCACCCACAATTGATCGCAGCTGTTGCATTCTCATAGACTTTCCAGTCGGCCCCTTTCGAAACGAAGCACTAGACTCGAGTTTCGCTCTCATTAGAGCTCGTCAGTAGTGAATATCCTCGCCACTGCCGGGACTTACCTTGGTTCAACTGTTCTTGTTGTAGCAAACCATGTAACAGCATCTTGTGTATATCACAGTCTTTAAGTACCGACTTGTTCTATTCACAATGCAGACAGTGAGTGCACCGTACTCAATGATCGTCTCTTTTTATATTTCAAATGAATAACACCAGTGATCGGTACTCGTTCATAAATCAAACGACTTCACTTTGCCCACCCGTATCCTGCGTTTTTTTCTTGAGCTTCTTCGGGATACGATCGATGTCACCGCCTAAGTAGTCAAACAAGACAAACTTGGCACCTCACAAATACTGCATGTTGCCATCCTTATGAATAGCTCACTGAATTGCTAATCAACCAGCTGCGCCCGGGATTTCAACGAATGGTGAGGAAGTGTTCCTAACGTAGGGTGGAATTAAGCTGCAGCGCATACAAACTATGTCAGTAAATTTTGTTGACTGTTACAAATTGGAATTTGCGCTGGTTTTCAAGAAATTTGTCAGGCCGGATCAGCGATGGGGATGATCAACAAATAGATATTACAGACTCAAGGTCCACGAATATCTTCGTTGAAATATTGAGAAGATAACCCTACACACGCAAACTCTAAATGGCTTTTTGAAATTATATTAGCAGAATACTCGACAAGTTTGGTTCCTAGTGATAATCAGTCGTATGAATTATGTAGAACACGAATACCAGACCCCGAAATTCTGTTTTTAAAGTTGAGCTTATGAACACCAAGCTACGGCTAGGATTAAAAAGCGAACATCCACCTTTCCAAATCAGATAAAAGTTGCAGTCACTACTCGATCATGCTTTTACTTAGAAAATAGTAAATTTTGCAAACAGCTGTTCTCAGTCATTATCGTCTGGCTTTTACAAGTGCATAATGTGCGCACAAAACACATATGCGGGTCAGTGTAAATCAAACAGGTCACAATCTATTGGAGAGGGGTGGAGAATTCGGAAAACATCACCCGGCCAGTATGAAACAAATGGGAACCAACCTCGGTGGAATAAGTCTTGTCAGACCATCGGAAGGTCATTTCGGAAGGTATGACACAACAGCCGCTTACACTGTTAACTTATGAATTCTACGGAAACATGCTCTTATAGTTCGCTTTCTCATCTTTCTACATTTCTACTAAATTGGACACTAATAGTGGCTGAAATTAGTGTTTATAAACGCGTGTCGCTATTGCAACAACGCTGGGCTTCAGGACAATCGGGTCTACCAAGATCTCGAATCGTGGATTACAAGAACAGTTACTGAGCTAATGGCGGACAGAAGCCAGAGAATGGGCATCGACCGTTGTCAGTGATTTGACGACCATGGTCGTTTGATTCGAAGCGATCACTGAAGAATGAAGTCTAAAAACAGAGACAGATGTTTTGTCCTATGTAGACTTACGCTACCGTAGTTCTGTCATTTCTCGACCCATATTTAAACACATTGATACTTAAGAGGAAATAATCTAAAGCTTTACTTCTGTCAAGCATCGGTAACGTAAATCAACGCTTTGGATAGGTAAGTTGGTGTGGTTCGTTGTTCAACTGAGTAATCCAAGAAATCGTGTTGTTGGAAACTGGAATGGTGTTCGCCTTGTCAAGTGGTTGGGTGAGTGCATGTCACAACGGGTTGATGAGACCAATGAGTTGAAACTAAGAAAAACTGCATAATTATGGTTTATTTCTTGGTCGTTTCCGTTTCACTTTTGCATGACGAGGAGAACCATAAACCGTGGGGGTTATAGGTTTAATCGGAATGATGCGTATGTGGCCTCAACACAACAGGGTGGGCCACCTACAACTCATAACGAATCGGTCAATACCAGAGCCGTGAGCAGTAGAAGAAAGGCAGGTAGTCATTCGTATTGGGTTCCAACCCCAATCGTATGCAAGGTTTGAAAGTACGGACGGCGATGTGAACAACGTAGGTGTGTTGAAATGTTAGGTTCATGAGGATCCTCGGGTACACACCAATTTAAAAGGTGGTTAACATCCTTTGCGTTTAATGGTTAACCGAATTGTGAGTGAGTTTAACGAATTTTACAAAAGTGAAAGCTATGTGAATAGACATTAAACAGTGGACAGAAGTTAACGACAAATACCAATCAGGCCTTGGCAAGTTTTATAAACGTCATATAGGATTCCGGTGTAGTAACATCACCGATGCTCCCACAAGACAGTGAAATATCCCAACTTCACGGACATATGTGTCTGACCTCCGTGTAAGATATCCCAGTCTAATTGACAAAACATGTATTGACAAGTCGAGTGGTGGTTTTGTAATGTTTGCTTGCAGCCGCAACAGCAATTTTGAAGTGTGAACCTTTAATTGAAAATATTTCGCTCTATGGATCATGTTGTACATTCTTCTAATTAGGAGAACTGCTGTAGACTTGTCAGTATGCAATAGAGCGATGAACCAATCCTAGTACGGGTCTGCGTGAGTTATCTGTTGTGTAGAGCTACTCAACAGATCCGACTAAACTTTAAGGAGAGGCAGATCTGAAAAGGCTAACCATATGCTATCTGAGTTGACATTATGAGCGTAATTTTTTACACCATGTGGACGATTCTACCGTCTTGAGTCGATATTAATCGGGACCTTGCATTAATCAGCTGCGTGTTGCTTTGCGTTTTAAAGAAGCAGTGCTTTCTCAGCCACACAAGTACTCCAACAATGATCATTGTGATGCGTTTGTTTACGAGGTCACAACCATGATAATCGACTTGACAACAGTAAGTAGGTTAAATAAAACTGGTAAACGAAGGTCAACACACGATGATTCATGCCTCAAAGAACGCAACGCTATATTGTTGTCAGTTAAAATTGTACCCCATATCTTATCGTTTGCTTAAGTAGAGTCAGACCCCAGATTGAACTTATAGTATGACCTCAATTTGTTTTGAGTGAGCAGTAGCT
The DNA here is from genome assembly GCA_014338405.1 of Paragonimus skrjabini miyazakii. Classification (NCBI taxonomy): domain Eukaryota; kingdom Metazoa; phylum Platyhelminthes; class Trematoda; order Plagiorchiida; family Troglotrematidae; genus Paragonimus; species Paragonimus skrjabini miyazakii. The sequence continues at coordinate 9,946 of JTDE01002771.1, read as the reverse complement.
ATCAAAACGTGACCAACTGCGTCGTACACAAATTGTCGTCTGTCAGCAGTTGTAGCAATCGCATAAGAAACCGTGTGTCCAAAACTAAGATAATTTAGTTTTCCATGATGCTATCCTTGAAGGTTGACTATTGGTTGGCTTGTTACCTGGATCTAGTTGAACTATGAGTGAGTTACAGTGATCACTCCTTCGGCAATGGCTGATGAGTTGTTGTTGCATGCTCAGTTCAGAAGTCATCAGGGAATACTCGGTTTTCGACCTAAAAGACAACTCAAAACAGGGTAACCTGTGATGTCATTTTCGCCATCCTGCGCAACATCATTACTACCGATTGTGCTATACAGCAAGGTTCACCTTTCGTATTGTCAGGAGAGGCATAAATAGCTCCCATCAGATTAGTAATAAGACGATCTAACGGAAGTGAACGTACATTCGAGCGACATTTTAACTACGTGCAAATTGTCGACTCTAAGATTATCAGATATTACGAACAAACTGTCAAGTTGTAAGTGATAGAACGACAAAGTAATCACGACTCTCACTTTTAAGTTTAGGCAATGGGCGTTACCGCACAAGTGATCCAGTGAAGTGACGTAATCCGATTAGCCGTCACGTTCTATCATTTCCTCAACAGGTAGCTGATGGTGTGACGAAACTTTAAACCTTAAGGACAATTATGGCCTATGGTTCATAATTTACCATTGATGAATCCCGGTTCCCTTCGCTGATTGACTATCCATAACTTACACCAGCTAGCTAGGCGTTCTGTAGAGGGGTTGACGTGATAGCCAATGAATATGCATTTTTGAAACGTGGTACGTACCCGTATACTCATGCATTTTCAAAGTATGGATGAGTGAGACTGTCTGATTCTGTCTCTCAGACACCGTACTTCCAACCGGCTTGGTGCATATCCTATATTTCTGTCCAAACAATGAGAGTGAACGCATCACGACAAAAATTCCCCACAAGTTTGACATACTCGATTTTCAGCAATCACGTTTAGCTGCCACGAGTTACATCTGCTCCAACCAAAACAATTTTAAGAGTACAACTCTTAAGTTTAAATCGGAATATTTTTGACGTCCAACTTACCCCCAGCACTGAGTTGCCTATCATTTAGTTTAGGAAATCTGAATACCGATTTCAATTTCCAACTGTAACTCCAACTGTCTTCGGAATTACACGGTCTAGCCTTAGACTGTTATATCTGCAACAGTAACAGTTAGCACGTTAAAAGTGTTATCCAAATGTTTGGATAATTACAGCATAGATATTGGAATTGGATGCTCGCGTAATTTCTTGCGTTTCACATCAAAAAATGGAGATTATCAATGATGTTTGTAACGATTGCATGTGATTTAGCCGACTACGCAACCGTGTTGTAACAAATACAATTAAAGTGAACAATTACAATGGAATCACAATAGCAATGACATACGAAGAATAAGCTTTCAGTAGCCTCGATAATTAGGACATGAAGGTAATATCAGTCATATACTGAACACTCACATATTTTCAAAAAATCTTTTTTATGGTTTTGTTAATGCTTCCTTTCACTGAGTTATCAGTGCGAAAATTTTCCGAACGCTTGGACTTGATAAAAATTTGTGTTAGACTTCGTGATTCAACTACGAAAATTTATCGAGCCATTTTATTGTCATGTGTATCAACGAAATATGTTCTCCGAGTAAGCGTTTGCAAAATGGGTCAGTCAACGACTGAACCTTTTTCCATCCTCTGTAATCTGTGTATCTTACAATTCGGAATATACAAAATCTAAGGTGTCTGTTTTCATTAACAATAAGTTTGGCACCGGAACCAATGACAATATCCAGTTCTCCTCTAAATGGTTTACAGATTAAGCAAGTAAATTACCGTACGGGATGGAAGTTGTGAAAAGTAAAAAGCGAGAATGACAACTCGAAACACAGCTTACGAAATCATTATCTCTGTTCTCTACTGTAACAAAAACACTACGTCTGTTGTATCAACTTGGCTATACATTTACTAGGGCGGACGTGGTGTAAGTCTGATATCAAGAACGATCAGACATTTGACTGCTTGCACAAAAGAACTTGCTCCAAAATGTCTGAACTTACTCATTGGAATGTCTGGTTTTAATGTAGATGCTAATCTACTATACTTAGCGTTCTCTATAGCAAAACATATATTCAAAAATAGGCACGCAATGAAAGCTCATGAAGCCCTCTCTGTGGTTAGGCAGGAAAACCGAAACTGCATTCACTAATTGTTGGGACATTAAAAACCAATATGTCTTGACGTTTTGGCTACCCTGGTAGCTGTCATTCTAATCGTTAGACTCCGTACAGATTCCTGTCCGCTCCTCTGTCGAATCATACAAACCAAAATCTACATTTCCAAAACGTTTGCTCAGTTATTCAAACTAATTATCCTCCAAGCAGTCATGTAATGTGAAATCATAAAATTATCGCAGTGGCTGAGTAAGATGGTAATTTATTTGCCTGTAACGCTTTTTGTGAAAAACACTAATCCATTATCTTTTTCTTTCGGTACACCTTTTTAGTAGGCAATCTGATTTAAATCCCTAATAGTCACAAGCTGGTACAGCAAATCGAAATTCGTACGGTTAATTAGGGCAGTCTGATTTTTCAGTCAGACTTTGTGAAACTCTCTGCTTCCACACCATCGGTTGTTATGTTTCCATTTCGTTAGCAAATACACAAAATTCAAGCGGTTTCAACATCGTCACTGAGGAAGCAAAACATTTGAAATGGTGTTACTTCATAAGCCATCTGAGGGCCCAGCCTAATGAAAAGTTTGACTTTCCATCATCAGTTATGCACTGACATTCGCGCACACTTCAAATATCCTTACATGCTAACATGACATGATCCCTAACTTAGTTTAGGGATACATTGGCCCCGTTTCAGTAGTGTGCTGACCGGCCGCCAAATCTTCTGTTAAAATGGTAAATAACACTGAATTCGTTTGATGCTATCGTGTTATATGCAAACCACCGTAGTTTAGTGTAAATGTACTTGCCTGGTGTGCTAGTATATTCATACTCAGGAATAAGTAATGCTCAATTCATATCGACGAGTCCTACAACAACCACAGAACGATGTTTCAAACATGACTATTTGTAAACATATATAGCTAACTTGTTGGAGAGTTGAACGCGTACCAATGATGTAACAAGCTTCTGGCACGAGTGCTTTCCCTAGTGCCCGTGCACAACACACTTGTATTGGCCAATTGCTTGCTCATCCTCATCAAGAACTACGTCCAAAAATTAACCCAATTTCCGCGGGTACACACTTCCTCGCTTAGTGATGGCTTCACGTCATCAAACAAAGAGCTATTTTTTGCAGTAAATTAATCCAGTTAGATGTGACCAATTCTACTGAATATGATTTAAATGACGATAAAATAACAGCGGCATGTTGGGGAGGTCCAAAACATTTGTAAACGGATAACAAGTTTCCATCTAAAATATCACTCTTTTCCTTAACTCGCCATGTGAATTGGGCACTGGAATGTCCTCGTTATTTATTTTCTTATATTAAATGACATATACATCGGTTATTAGGAAAATACCTCAAATAAAGTAAACATTCTCAATGGGAAAACCAAAAAGATCTCGTACCCCACCGTCTACCATTGAGCCCAACAGTCTTCTTGGTTAACGTCATAGCTGTAAATCCTGAAATTGAATATTTCCATACGGGAGATAGTTTTCAGACAGACATGAATGTCGAATTGCATTAGCTGGACAAGGTGGAAAGGGAGCCATTTCCACATTCGTGTATGGATCCCAACTGGAACTGTATCCAAAATCACCCCAGTGTTGGACGTGACCGAGAATGTTGTCTCCGTACTGATGTCGTAAAGCGCGTCCCGGGTTTAGCAGAGTTGTTGCCCAGAGACCATTGATTGCGACCGATGTGGGGTTTTTCAGTCCCCAACGTCTTTGTGATGCAACTATAGGCACTCCGAATAATTGTATCCGCCAATTGCTGGTAGTCCATAAATTAAAATACACGCATGTTTGATTAGGAAACTGTGAGCAAACGGTAAAATTAAGTCCGTATTTACTTTTCATTTCCATCGGACCGAGCTCACATTGATAGCGGTTTCGAAGCTCTCTTCTTATTGGGTCGTTAAAAGTAAAGTGTTTATGAGCGTCCCATCGGATGTCGGCATCACGTTCCCACGGCAGAAATCCGCCGTAGATTTTAACCGCCCCCATGGTTGTCCCGTCGACTATGTACGTAGACACATTGTGTTCTGCAGCCAACGTGAGAAAACCTTTGACACAATCAGCCAGTTCCTCCAAACAACAGCCAGGTATAATCAGACCGGCACGCTTGAAATGGGCACAATTTATTCCAGCATCTTCGCATGCCCATCTATGGTCTACCTGCCCAGGTAACAAGATTCGGTTGATAGACCACTTTCGAGCCAGAGGCAACCAGGATGATTTCGGTGTTTCAGCCAAACCCTGACCACGCAAACCGACCGCTCCGGCCACATGGAACAGAACGTCCACACAGGCCACCGTAGTCAAGACACGGTTGGAATCGATATTGTGCAGTCCACCGATGAAGAATTGAACGAACGGGATCAGACCGGACATTGAGGAGTCGGACATACTTTGTTGGAACACATCTCGTCGGACTAGGAAAGGAGAGGCGATATAGTCACAATAGGCGCACGATTGAGCGGACATATCGTGTCCGGGATGGAGCCGGATTGTAAAATTGCGCACAGTGGACTGTGTGAGCGGAAGAGAGTGAGAAAAAGTAGAATTTCACTAACAATCAGACTGGTGACATCTAACAAATATTTTCCTGAGTAGGTATAGCTCCTGGGTTGGTTTAGACTTAACGGCTGTCAAATTGTATCGGAATACCCTGGTTGGCATACTTTATACACGATCCCCGTTGATCCACACTGAAGGTTACGTGATGATATTAGCATTCCCAGTACATGTTATGTGTGAAATTGTGTACGTTCGATTGTGTAGACGGGAAATAGTGAGATATTGTAAAAATTTTACCGAAAATATACGTAAGTCTTACTAGATGGTGGTTAGCTG
>JTDE01002770.1:71013-104459 GCA_014338405.1 Paragonimus skrjabini miyazakii | reverse complement strand
TACTTCACCACGTTTCGTTTAACGCCAAAAACCTAGTTAAGAAACATTGTAACTCAATACGAATCTGTACAAGCCCAATTTACCCACGTAATCGTCTGACAATACTACACGATTACTTAAGTCATCTTTTAACTCTGGTACTTCGCACATCGTCACAGAAATGACCTCAATTAGGCAATCTAAAGACATTCTACAGGAACCACGCGTCTCGGACGCCGGTAATCTAAAGTAATGTGGTAACCTCCCGTGAGTTCGAACTATTGAGTACCGTGATTCTCCCGTCATAAATTCAATGACACCTCTTAGTTTAGTGAAGTCCATCTCTCTGTTAGCAAGGTCTATCATTTACTCGCAATTGACCACTACCCATGTCAGTAGCATGAATCAGTAGTCGCATGGCTAAGTGGGTTTTTCATTGAATAGCAGCCACGTAAAATCAACTAGAGCAGCCCATGTAAACAGAATTGATGCGGAGCAACACTGCAAACTAAAGAGAAAACTTAAGCACACGATTTTAAATTTGAAAATTAGCGCAAACCACGTCGAACGCCACATGCACCAAAACGAATATGTTTCCACGCAGTTCGTTCCCAGTGAAAGAGAGAACTATGCGAATGTGAGAACCATCACATTTTCATCGAAAGCAATACATTGCTCATTGACATGGATGCGAAATCTCTATACAAGCACATGAAAAATACGAGCCCTATTTTTAAAATGCACGAAAGTGTAATTGTCGGAAACAATCACGTCAAATAAAATACCCGGATGGTGAGCACCACTGTTGTGAATATTAACGCAGATTGTAGAAAACATCTGTGTATAATGGGTGAAACTATGCAACTGGAATAAGGCATAAATAATTTTACTCGGGAACAAAATCTTTGGGGAACATGTACAAATGCGCGAGTGTCCAGCCGGAAAAAAAATGGACATGAACGCTAACAAGTGCGTTGCCGAGGTTTGTGTAAGAGGGAACGCCGAGTAGGAAAAGTGGGCAACAGAAGGCGACTAGGAACGAGCTTTCGCACGCCCACGACCAGAGGTGGACGACTTTGATGAAGGTTTGGCTACAGTAGAATCTGGCTTGACCTTAGCCTTTTTAGCACCCGACTGAACCGCATCCGATTTCATTGTCTTCTTCTTTTTCTAATGGACGGTCAAATAGAAAAACCAACACAAGGTTGAGTGAAACCTGATACTCGTATGAGGACCGTCAATGTCCACTACCTGATTGTGAGCTATAAGTTTTTAAGTTCAAAAAAGATCAATTTGATTAAAACAGGATGGTTTGTGAATGCAATGATGTTTGGTTAATATGTCACTCAAACGGACCGTTAAAAATGTACGAATTGCATGAAGTGGCGAATTAACAGGAACCTGTGTGTCTTTTAGTTTTACTAGTGAGGGAGGTCCCATTAACGATATCGATTTACAAAGCATTATTAATGGTAGTTTGTGACTGACCACAACATTAATTGGAATCTGCCAAATGACGCAACGCCAGTTTTAACAACAATAAGTAGATACAATACATGATGCTACGTATAAAATGTAGAACTTGGTTTTTATGCTACAGTAGCTTCCTGTCTCAGTACGGCAGTTAGGTGTTATTCATAAAAATATTGAACATACATCATTCACAGGGAGTACAGTTCCAAACTAGGGAGTTTGTTGTTTCAAATGAGTAGTACTGTTTTCGTATATGGTGACCGATAAGTGTTTTGGGTTGAACTAGATAATGTATTGTTGCGCATACTGCTGCAGTGTTTTTAAAGCTTGGTATGCAACCATGTAAACAACCGGGGATACACCTTCAAGAGATTGATATCCGGCAAACCGAATCATAGCCAAATCGGCTTCGTCTGATGCGCGATTAGTTCTTCATCCGTTATGGATCCCGAAGGTCGCAAATTCCCAACCCCAGACAGTCCCGTGAAGAGATAGAGTCAAGGATATGTATCAATCTTCTCACACAGACAATGACCTTCCGACCTTTGTAGTGCACAGATTCAATCCCAACTCGTTGATAACTATCGACACTAACTGTGTTTTTAGATGTGACCCAATTGTGAAAAGTCAGGGCTTCGGCTGGATTCAAACCAGCGACAGAAACACTATGCCTCAATGCAGCAAACGCTCTACCAGCTGAGCTACGAAGCCACACCAGGAGCTCGGAAATCGCTCATTTGGACTCAGTTACCTACTTGTCCCACTGACTCATATTGAATCCACCAAATGATCCAAGGGATTGACAACCCTTGCAGGATTTCTCGAAAAGTTCACGCTGGAGAATCCACCAACGCTACTGTTGAGCACAGAAATTGTATTACAGATAATTGACTGCATTGATTGTATTTATAAAAGGGTTGGAACAGAATTCAGTTCGCTCGAGCATGTGTGTGCACATACAGTCATAAACCGTGTCGTGCACTAACAGGCGTGTTATGTAAATACATAACAATACATAATTGTGTCAATATCGTTTTGATGCTCACTTTCAAGCGAATATCCTACCGACAACAGTCTAGTTTTTGTCTGGACCCACCATACGCTTTTCATAGCCAGTATCACCACCACAGATGGTAACACATCAGGTGTTCCCGCTACCGTTTAACAGTGACGTACTGCAGAACAAGTCACAATACGAAGGCAAAAAAGAAGTAATTGAAACCAAATACTAAAAACCTTAATTGTGAAGTAAACACGCGACAGCAAAAATGCCTACACCTTGTAAACAAACAACTGAAGTGTACGTATGACGACTATTTTTCCTGTGGCTTTTCTCTATACAACTTTGTTAATTTCAATAACTTTACGGATAACTCATACAAATACTTATAATATTCACGCTGCCACCCAGCCCAGCACCTCCAATGTCCGACACTGTACGCCACAAGGATCAAATCCAGTCTACGGTGGTTAAACTTCTGGTAATCGACTTCAGTTTTCTATGCCAAGTCAACATCTGTCCATCCTCAGTGTATTGCTTAATCATCTAAATCTACGTGTACTTAAATATCGAGTGAATACGATACGTTTACCGCTCACAGCTACAAATCCGCTCACTCGTTAGTGCTAGTCACTGTGTGATCGAATGTAGACATTGATTAACGTCTTCCACCCTGAGTGATCAAGCATCACAGCTGCAGTATAGCACGAACCTCTCAGTTGCCTAATATACACAACGCCTAGGCTTCCCGGCTACCCCCGTCGTTAGGGATAGATCAGACTAGCTAAGATTGTCCTTGGCTTTGATATACAAGCTGCTGTTTCATTTCCTGCACATCCGTCGCAGCTCACACAACCTCCTAAATATACTTCCCAAATGTATACTTCATTATCCAACAATGAATTCACGTGACCACAGAAGTATTGCAGAGACGATAAACCGAACGATATCCGAACAAACAACCTTTGTGTACGAAGCCGACACCCTCATCCACTAGATTTCATTAACCCTCTGAGTCTTGTAAGTAACTTTTCGTTTGTAAAGGAAGAAAGGCGCGAAAGATTGGAAAACAAATAAACAGGTTGCGTTAATCAGTTCGCAACGATGAATACCAATTCCGAGGCAAACACCACTCACTTACGAAGAATGACCAAAATTACAACTTAAGAGAGCTGTCTACACGAGGACCGAGTAGCATAAAAAGCACAACCAACTGTAGGCTATATGCCACTGTGTTCGGTCAAGTCAACACTTTTTCCACAGAGTAATGTGCACGAAATTCGTTCTTATGTTCACTTGCATAGATCGAGTCAGGAAAAGTAGATAGACCGAACGATATTCAAGCAGGTACGTTTTCTGTATAGATGCGAATTCAATCAACTTAACACCTCGCCTCAAACGATGCCCGCAGACTGATGGTTTAGTGAGTTGCTGACCTTGAAACAGAAGTTGCCGGTTCGGATATTGATGAAGCGAAACTAGAACGAATTCGGTCAGAGTGTTATTTGGTTTACTAAGAAATATGGAAAGAATATAAAAATCCTCATAAGAAAATCTGATCCTCACAGTCGTAACCATTTCAGATTCAATACGAGGTAAACTGTGTCCGTCAAACCAAAACAGAAAACGTTTTCAGAATTCTGCTGACAACCCGCCTGCGTAAACAGAACGAAACTGTAATGAGTGAACGGTGTTCACCAGTCAGGTTGGGTCTAGAGAACGAGGTCGTTAGAATAATGCAGTGTGGGAGGATAGAACGTTAACCAGTAGAGCGACCATAAAAAACATCGAAGAAAACTCTGGTAGTTAGTAGTGTTGGAGTTATTATTTAAAGAAAGAGTAACTAAGAGAAACACGGCTTTCCGAATATTGCTTTGATGCTGAACATTAAAAAAAGCACACATTTCTTCAACGTAACTGGATCTAACCAAAACGAACAATTATCTATGTCAACAAACAAGATAAACATTGCACATTGCTCTGTGTTTAAGCCGGAAGTAAGGAAAAATGACAATCAAGTACACAGCTACTTACAATGATCATCGCGTCACTTTGAATATCTTCTTCCTCATTTTGATCGATGGTTCCCTCCTCTTTCTTAATGGGTCCATCATCTGATTCCAATAGGCCATCAGCATCAATATCCTCATCCCCAAACTCTCCCCCACCGTTCACGGACAAATCAGTAGCGACTCGCTTGGATCGTCCTTTGGTTATGGCTGCGGTAGCATAGGGCAGTAAATGTGCAGATTTATTGAAAGCCCGAGTGAGGGCTGCTTTGACCTATGTATAACGATAAACAGAAAAAGTTCACGGTGAACTGATGACAAAGCAAACTGTTGGGTGAGAACGACCCCACTTAAATTATGTGGGTAAAACAATGTTATCAGATTAATATAACCATATGTCTATGGGAGGGTTGATTCTTCCAAAGGAGCATGATAACGCATGTTTCTGGTATATCGGAGTACAGTAACATGGCAGAAGCAGCTTTTTTAGTACAGTCGCTCAAGGGATGGATGAATTGATTCTTCTGCTGAATCGGCGTATAAAACTGGCTTGGTTTCATAATAAAAAAATGAATCTGGAACGAAATGCGCTCAAAATAACCATTGGAAAAAAGAAACAACGGGCGTTCATTATTGGACAACGGGATTGTGGGATGACAATATAGATTTCCAGTTTAAATGTAACTACCGGACTACTTGCGTTGTACATACACACCGGTAGCTTAATCAGACGAGAGAGGAAGCAGAGGTAGTTTTAGTTCTAACCGGCGGATATCGTCTTTGAAACAGATATCTCCGGAAGTGGTTCACCTCGAACTCAGTCCCAATGCCCAATCAGACAACGAACGATACTTAATATGATTAGCCCCATATGTTACCATCCAAAAGACACATGAACGACGAGCCCTCTAGTCCGAGAGACTAGTACAATTTATACTCTATAGTTTACCAATGGCTGTTTTCGTTTTGCTGTGCAAGCCATTCACTGGCCACCTCATATATTACGTTAGCCATCTGGTACATATACAGTAACATATGAGTGAAACGGACAGAACCTTGTCAGCATGATGTGCATATATTTGTCTCCAGTACATCAACGAAACAAAGGCAACCCGAGCCTTTAACGGCGGAGTTTTCTTTGACAGTTCATGCTCGACAGCGATTCCAACGCCATTCAGTCTATGGGATTATCATGAAACCTAAGTGTACTAATACCCTTTTATCGCAGTAGTAGAAAGAATAACACCATAACATCCTTGTGTTCTACAATACGATACTCGGTTGTTGGCCGGCAACGGATTACGTTCTGACAGCACCATAGAAAGTTGCCCGCAACCGCCTGTTTATCAAACCGACAGCTGGTCTACATAAGAAACCTCAGTTGTCAGATATTGAATCAAATGTATCAGGTACTACTCAAAACCGGGAATAAGACTCACGGCAAACACCCGGATGTAATGAACGGTGGGTGCGCGAAGTATAGTAATCTAATAAATGAGGTCACAGGTCATACATATGGTCAACTTACTTTGAAATTTAGAAACTAAAAAACTTCGGCTACTGTCAATAAATCAATGTGGTGATTAAAACGATATCCAGCTGCCAGTTACCAATTCACTACGTCTTGATAGTACAGTCGCATCTAGTTAACAACGCAATTACTCGGTCCAGGCCAAATAGCGTTGTTGGGGAGGTACTCATTACAGAATGTAAAATTCTGACTGTAGCCCCAAATTGTGTAAGTGACAAAAATGCACAACAGATTGTAAAAAACGATATGCACGAACGAATGATGCTACGGTTTACACTATGCAACTCAAGGTAAAAACGAGTTCAACATTGTCTGTTCTAGTATACCGCTCTTGGCAATATGCTTTTCAGTTCCTATTTGTAAAATCCACACTATGAAGTATGTACTCTGGCATATATGGTCTCGACTACGCGTACGAAAGCACTTCTTAAAGGGTTCTGTGCAGGAAGTCTAGATTGGTTTTTCTGATTACTGGATAGTCTCTGCCACAGTCGCGCATTCGATCGAATGGCTTAATATGTAATTCAAGAGAGAGGAGACGTGAACACCTGAACGTGTAAAGGGAAAACGATAAAATGTAGGTCACAGACGCCCTGAATATATACGGTAGACAGTAACGGTGGAAGACCGTCAGGACATCCGAGATGAAACTAGTCGCGACAACTATATATATGGCAGTCGTAGTGTTTGAACAAATAAGAATACGGGGGAGTCAATAAGTAAACGTTCAGATAGAATATAAACGTACAGACGTTCGATCGTACAGTTGCAACGTGATTGGCCAATTCGGATTGTACAGAATCGACCTCAGAAAATGGAATCGTAAAATTCACACTTTACTTCAAACAGGTGACACTGTTTTCTCTGTAAGTTTACATAACCTCAAAGATGTTGATAAGTATGCTGCATGATTCGTTCTGCCTGTTCCGTTAGAGGATACACCTTTTAACGATGGTAAATGAATATTCCTTTTTGTTGACATTCACGAATTATTTTGGTATCATCAGTAGAACACTCAATTTCATTTACTCTTCATTAGCATCACTGATTTCAACAGAGAGGGGACATCCATGGCAAATAAAACATTATATAGATTGAACATCACCCACAATTGATCGCAGCTGTCGAAAGGGGCCGACTGGAAAGTCTATGGGAATGCGACAGCTGCGATCAATTGTGGGTGATGTTCAATCTATATGAAAATCAAAATCCCCTACTACTCACCAGTAAAACATTATATAACTGTGAGATATTGCGAATGAATTCGCAATCTCTTTCATCCAGTATCGTGTTTCGAACAATCCCGGGGAGTATAGGCATATAAAAACTCCGGCATATGTAACATCCATCCTGTTACGCTTATGATATTGACTTCAACATTCTCATCACTCAAATTGATGCGATCGAAAACAATTTATCCAATGTTGGGTGGACAAAATGTTTACTGTTAGGTCACCTGGGCGCGTTCTTATTTCACACAAAAGGTCAATCTAGCGGTGCTCTATTGGGCAGATTAGTTTACACGTGTTTAATTTGTTTGTATACTGTGGAAGCAACACTATCGTAGAGGTCTGGTTTAATAGCGTTGGATGGACCTTCACAGGTGGACTCACACAGTTTCGCCGTACTACCATCAGTTGTTTGCGACTGCTCATCCATCAAGCAAATCAGGTTATTTTGACGTTTATCTCCATATTCGGCCTATTTCATCGTCATAAACGAAAAGAGAATCGTGAACCTATAAATAGTTCACATGACAAAAACTAGCGTGAAACAAAATCGTGAGTAAAAAGCAATTAGGTACTACTGACGAATAAAAGATGCATTTATGCGAACAAACCGCAAAAAACAGATGATCAACAGGTTTCTGCTGAATAAGTAGACCGTAAAGCATGAGTATATGCAAAACTTTTCTTTGAAATTTAAAATGACAATCGTACCTCTGAAGTGTTTCTTGTGTGTCATTTTTACTGAACCGTACACGTAAAAACACAGACGAATGGAAACAACTGTTAGCTTATCTCAACGCACTATTGACTGGTTCATACATCTACATCCGTAAAGTTTTGCATCCGGATCGTGACTAGTATAACCTAAGTAACAATTGACAATGCTGACATAAAGAGAGAAACGAATGGAAGAAATTAATTCAGAAGATGAGTTAATAATTCTATGGATAACGACATGTTGCTGCTCACAACAAATCATCAAGTACAGTGGCATTTCAGATCCCTGAGGTGATCAATAGTAGATAACACTACATAGCCATTGACTTACACATATAAACAGTCAAACACCTCCCAGTGGTTAAAGACATCTATCATCACAACGGAAGAAAGAATTCTATCAGAAAGAAACGAAAACTGGTAAAATAAAATCGACCAGAAATGCTAATGAAAGTGTCAATGAAGGCACGTCATTGTGTAGTGGATTACAAAACCGGAGGTGCGAGTATTTCAACTCTCAACGGAATACTTCTACGCGGCGGCGAGGCGTGTCCAGAAGTCCACAACGATCGGATCGCGGACAACACGGGCGACCGGATGAGCCATCGCTCAACGAGATCGGACCAACGTGTGAGGAATAGCAGACGGAAAAACCCCGAGAGAAGGCGTCGGTCACATAGACAAACTGGGTACAAGTGTTCACGAAGTGTCAGCGAAAACCAGAGGTTGTGGACCCGGATTCCGGTTCACAAACGCGAGCGCGCGCATGGCATGCCAACCAGCAAGATGTACAATAAAGATTTTGTTTTATTAGACGCATTTTCATTACAACTGTCTATGGCATACGATCGTCCTGGATTGCGTTTTTAGTCGATGAATTGAATGAACACAAAGTCCACAACAGAGTCAGAGACACTTAGCCACTTTGCTGAGTTAAGCAGTGAGACCATGTACCTGCCTGATAACTTGATAGTTTTATCCAAAAGTTGGCGACATTAGTGAATAATATGGAAACCAGTGAGCAACATAAAATGCTTCAGTTGAACCAATCACGAAGGTATGCCGATCAGCCGGTCACAGTATAACAAACACAGCCAATACGACTGGGTAAGAATCGATTAGCTTGAGATACGATACCTAGTTCTGCACTACTGCAAATTTAAAAGCCACCAGTCTATACAATCTTTGGCAAAACAGATGTATTAGGTAGATAAACTGGAAGAAAACTAGGTTATGCACGAACTGTGATGGCAACATTAAATGTCGCTATCAACCGACACTGACAAATTTTGGAGAAGCGGAGAGATAGGGGGTTCATCAGTTAAAGAGTCGTTCCAAATTAGTCCGGTTACCATAAGTTATAAGCTGGTAGTTACCGACATCAAGGAGATGATAACGACTATACTCGATTCAGTGAACAAACTGAATTCCAAAATTAGCTTCACCATTGAGCACAAGCAGTATGAAACCTTGGCGTTTTTGGATGTTCTCATGAGGCGCCAGAATAACGGCTCTGTACTGCGGTCCGTCTACCGGAAACACACTAGGACCGGGCAGTACCTGAACTTTCACAGTTTTGTGTCAATGCAGTACAAGCGGGGTGCGGTGAGAACTTTGTTCCATCGCACAAGACGAATCTGTTCGAGAGACAACGGCCAAAGAGGTGTCATTATTGAGAACCACGCTCAAACAAAACGGCTATCTATCGACATTTGTGGAGAAATTCAGCGAACAAAAGCGATGTGTTCCACAGCTCTTAAACTAAGTGTCTACCTTCGCTTGCCATACTCATCTCACGACGGCTGTGGGACGCACGTTTTATGCAGTCTAATTTGTCATACTGTACAACACTACCAGAATCTCAAAACCACAACTGAAAACAGTTCCACTGTTCAATGCCAAACCTTACACTATATGAGTTCTCGTGTGAGTGCCGGGCCACTCACATAGGAAGAATAGAGCAGCAGTTACGTAATCGGGTCAACGAACACATAGCAGTTTGGGTTCGCAAAACGGTCACGGATACCACAATGTTGGACTCAGGTTAGAGTGTGACAAGTCACAGGGGATCGGCGTCACTTATTGACATGTCGACCCGAACTGAACCTGGAGAAGGCCATTCGGATATGCTACGCAACGAAAAATAGAAAGCATCTCCGGGTCACGGAGACGATAGAAATTAGAAAATGGAAGTCATCCCTCTGCGTACCGGATTGCCCTGGTAACTGATGTGCATGCATGTGTGTGAGTGTAAGTGTGTTTGCTTGGTTGTTGATTTCGTTGTTCAGCTACACAATGTCCATTGAACTTTGCTATATAAACCCACAGATTACAGTATGTACATGACGAGATGAAGGGAAATGTGCTAGAGAGATACGCTGTGCAAAAAATTGTTTCTGACTTCTCTTTTCCTTTTATAAACACAAACAGAATACGACCATCTACATACAGTAAGAAAACTTGGCCTATGGTTGACAAAAACTGACTTTTGAATCGATACCCAACATGCGATTTGGACGATTGGACCACGATGTCAACTCCAGAATAGAATCCAAATCTTCACGTTGGAGTTGGTACCGAATCAATGTATTCAACACGGTGTCAACATCGCCTAGATTATGGTAACAGAAAAGAGCAAATGTAAGATAGTGGAGAGAAGTTAGGTAAGAATGACTGGTTCCCAAGAAACGCATGCCCATCAATAAGTACTTCACAATTTTAAGAAAGGCGTCAATAATGATTACATAAAGGGATACTTGCGTTAGCCGTACACAGTCATAAAGATGCACGGTACCTGGACGACTGATTGGAAGAGGTTCAAACTGTAGTCAATGAGCCAGCAAAATCAGGTATATGATAAACAACTATTGAAGTTTCCAGTGTTTACAATACAAACTGTTCACTGGCACCAATCTTGAAACTTTCACGGAAAAACTAAGTAAAATTCCGTTGTGCGCATAGTCAATAACGGTCGGTTTATCAACTGAAAGAAACACAACTACACGAGCATCGTCAGTCATACAGTTGAAAAGAAAAGAATAGATCTGATACCTTTTGGTTAACACTCCATCGAATCGAGGAATGTTCACCATGTACTGAGTGTGTGATGACTGCCACTAGTGTGCATAGTTCAGGGGACTTTTTCTGTAACGCAGGCAGTTTTAACAGAAATCACAGGTAACTTAATCAAAGTAGATCAAACACAGTAAAACCTCTGGCACATCATAAGGGTTATTATGTTTTAGTGTTCATCGCAAAACAAATGTCTGAGATACCCACATACAGGTTGCAAACCTGCTTGTGCTTGCACCACTTGGTTCCACCTCGGATTGGGAAGTCGCTGCGAAAGCGACTGAGTATGGCAAGTCTGAACGCTAATTCACCGCCAGTTAAGCACGAGGGCAGTAAATAAATATGACACACATCTTAGTTAATAATCCATAAAATTGTTTCAAACGGATTCCATGACTTGCCACCTAAGGGTTTACTAAAAGCGCTGACTAAAATTCTCTGAGATAAATGTTAGTCGAAATGGACAGATGAACGACTGAATAGCATAGATTGAACATCACTCACGACTGATCGCAGCTATCACATTTTCTTAGACTTTCCAATCAGCCCCTTTCGAAAAGAAACACTAGAATCGAGTTTCGCCCTCATTAGAGTTCGTCAGTAGTGCATATACTTGCCACGCCCGGGACTAGAACTCCGGCCACGATTTTATGAGACAACCGTGACCTAACACTGGCCACGACCGAATTATCATATGTGAACGCTCGATCACTTTCGCTTGTGAGTAATGAGAACGAAACTCGAGTCTAGCGCTTCTTTTCGAAAGGGACCGATTAGAATGTCTGTGATCAATTGTGGGTGATGTTCAATCTACATCAAAACCAAAATCCCCTACTACTCATCAGTGATTGAATAGCAGTTGATCACCGGTTTTGGAAAACGTCGATTGATTATCCAGCTCCAGTATTTTGATATCTATGTACGCTATAGCAAAAAAAATGTGTACGAGAACGAATAGGAATATCACTATTTTGAAATACCCCAACATAGCAGCAAGAAAATAGTTAGATCACATGTTACTGCAACAAATCAGCAAAGCTCCAGTAATCGGTAATACAATCAAAAAAAAAGACCAGCTAACTCATTCTAGCTGATCAAACGGTAGTCAAAGTAGAGATGGAACCAAACGGTATTGCGGGAATGCACAATGCCATCATTCAAACGCCCACTCTGGAATCTTCACATACGTACTTTTTCAGTCTCAAGGTGTCCCGAGGTAACAATATGACTCAATAATCCGCTCTATATGCTTCAACTGATCACCAAATGTTTTATCGGTCAGTATGTCAAATCCGCTGAACTTGTGTTGAGTCGGGTGAATGAATGTAAGTTACAGACGAAGACATGTAGGAAATCTTGATTAGATGTATGACCGATATTCGATAAAAGTCAAGCCCGTAAAAATTCAGCAAGACTGAGCGATGACAATGCAACTCAAACATCTGGTCCGTACGGGATGAGCTCCAAAAATCCTCTACTCACTTGTGTATTAATGAATTGTCGAAATCAAAACTTTCCTAGATAAGTGCACATTAATGTCTGTGTATTCATTTCGCCTGATTACTCATTGGTTTTCTTTTCATTAACACTACGATATCTCTACTTCATCCATTTGTCAAATTCGGAACGATACAAGGCAGATTACCTGAAAGCACTGTAATGTGTTATACAGAATGTAGATGACTAAGTGTAAACAATTTGAACCCATGTTGTCTCAAAAGAGATAAGAGTTCATGGTGAGTGGCTCCCCTCAGTTTTCGTCCGATCTCCTCTCTATCTTCTTACAACCTATTCCATCTCTCTCCTCATTCAACACGTAGTAGTGACCAGTGAAATCAGAATTGTGACAACTTGACGCATTATTTATTGGAGTCAAACATAAAGCTATACGTAGGTTCACGGATTACTGTGACGAATTAGGTATACTAATTATCATCGGACTGAATCACTCGTAAAAAACCTTAGACCCCATATTAAGATATTTGAGGCACTCATCTATTACCTTCTAATGATCAAATTACCAGTGTACCTATGAACTGTATTCCAACAGACGAGATCGTCTGCTTTCGGAAATACCGGTTTGCATGGGAGCAACAGCATGTATTGAGAACACCGCTCGCAAAGCAGGAGAGAGTGGCGAGCTGATCACACATCAATCGAGGCTTCGATGTGAACCAATTTCGACAAAATATGTTGATTGAAACGAAGTACGTCAGCAGAATTTCAGGAACTACCATGACATATTGTTAGGAGAATGTATATGATGCATAACCTTAGACAGAAAGCAAGTTAGAAAATCGGAATCCATAACCGGTAAAATTGTACCCAAATGCATCACATAGCACGGAGTCGGGTAGATTACACTCACCCTCTTTGAGAGGTCGGGTCAACAATTCGGCGAGCACTGCCGCATAATCCATGGTGAGGTTTCGCGGATTAGTTGAACTGGCATGTGTAGCCAGACTGAGATGATGTGCCAGCTCCGTGCACACGCGATTCATTCGGCCTTGGTTGCTGTATTTGCCAAACCAGGAAGGAAATGACACACCACCACCAGGTCCACCGCCTGGAAGTGGTCCGCGCAGGATACGTCCTGGACGGACCACGCTGAAGATACCTTGCACGGGAAGCAACGACCAGGCTCCAGTACCAACACTGCGAATGGCCCCACCAACCAGATCGCCGAGCGAAATGTCATCGGACGCTTTTGATAACAGACTGAGTATTTTATTCATGTTGCCCCTGACAGTAAGGGAGTGGTGACAAGGTATAAACAGGGAGATGACGACTGGATTTATCACAACGTCGCGCAGTTCGGGTCAAACAAAAAAACCTTTGTGGCATAAGGATAACAAAAACTAGAGTAAGCTCAATAAGGACAACAATACTGACTAGAAATCACATGGTAGCCAGTTTGAACCTGTTATTTTGACCGTTTCTGGTTGATAAGATGTAGCTTAAAAACAAGCATCTGCTCCGCTGCAACGTGATAAACTTAGCGTCCAGATTTGTGCAATACGTAAGCCTGGACATGATATCAAGAAGTTGCATTGGAACCTTTACAAGTTAAACGTTTGACTTATATACGAAGCCAGATAGTTTGATATTCAGGGTTTTCGGCTGGAACCTTTCGAAACACAGTGAAGAAACCACGTGATCAAATCGAGCAGTTTTTTTTAAATCAGCCATACGATATCTAGCTAAAAATTTGCGCCAAATTAACTAACGTACATCTTGATTTAGTGGTTTGTGTAGCTATTCTACTAGAAAATCTGTACGTGAAAGCGATAAAACAAACAAATAAACGATAAAACCTTTTGAGTTGTACATTTTTTCAATTAATTTAAATAAAGTTTTGTTTCAACGCTACAAAACAGTAATACTGTTCAACTCTGATAATTGTTATCGCGTAACAAATTAGGAGAGTAGATACGGAATTCATATATCTTACCAATACAAAAAGATTTGGGAACATCACTGCGTAACATAAAGGTATATATAATCCACCGGCTTAGTGAAAAGTTGGAATTGTACAAAACTGCCATTTTAAGAGTGATGACAAGTGAAGCTGTTTTATCACATGAACAATGTGAAGACATAATATGATAAAACTGTGATAATCACATTTCAAAGGTATACACAAGTACAGTTCGCTCAGATTTAACTGGGTAAAGGATAAGACATTGAGAACTGAATGAATAAAATGCGCGAAGAAAACTAACAGCACACAAGGTAAATAAATATAAATTCGCTTTAAGAATAGAGTACCAACAGTTTTTGTTTTTGCAATTACTTTAATTCAAACGTGGAATGATCACTCGAAAATAAGTTTGGACAATTATCATTGCTGAAGCCTAAAAATAGATGGTCACCGTTTTTGGTGGGAAAACTTAATTATCAATAGGAAAATGTAGTATCTCAACAGAAAATCATGTTGGTTCGTTATCATGTAATAACCTGGCAAATAGTCTACACTGAAAGACGCCATAAACAAGAACAGGCTTATACAGACAATGATTAACTGTCACAATCCTACATAGAGCATAATGCTATTCTGTAAGTCAATATACAAAATTGTTGATAGATTATCATAATGCCGACGTATATTTCCCTTTTTTGACAGAATGATAGGAAAATGACGCAACTCTTTCCGGATCGACATTCGGCAGTCTGGGTAGATATTAATACATATGACAAACAACTATGTGAAGGACGTCACGAACACGTTTAGTGTTTGGTTCCGCACGAGAAAAAGACGCATTCTGCAAGTTGTTAAGGCATAATTAATCAAACATCAGATCGTTTTTGCATTTTCAGAAACACTTTATGTTGATGCACCAATTTTAGTGATAGCTCAACATGATGTGGCAGTGAAGAACTGACGACACACTCTCATCTATGTGTGTGCACTGTTGCCCATCGACCTTATCTGTTTCTCAATGCGTTTGTGTTTTCAATCCAACACATGTATGCATGTGTTGAGGTTCGAAAAACTGCATGAGTTACGTCATTCGATTATTCTAACAAAATATTTGTTTTGCATTTCTCGAAAGAGATACTTTTACGAAATCCACCAAAATCTGGTAGATCCGATGCAGAAACTCCGTGATAACTTTCTATCAGTCTGAACATAATCCCTGTTATCAGTTTTAAAAAGCCAACTACCCGAACCGAATCACTTACATTGATTTAATCGTATCTTTCGTTACTTTTCAGACAATAATGACAGTACCATCGATAATTTGGTGGTTTTCACATTATCAAGGTTGGTACAAATTGCTGACAGGTAGAGGATACGATAATGCTGACAAAGTACATTATACAGCATTATATGTTGTATATTATTTTAATATCCTCGCAAATTGCAAAAGCATTACTGAAGGAACCACGACAGGTCATCAACTGGAAGATACCATTTGATGACACTGGGGCATGAGGCGATTTTTTCAACAAAGTGCAAATAATCCACGAACATCAATGGCAATTAAAAGCATGGGAGCATGATTATTGAAACATGTGGCATAAAATTAACAATTTAAAATAAGCTTAAATGAACAAAAATATCGCACGGGTTGGAACACAGGTGCATGTCACGTCAATGAACACTGTTATGTATATACACATATCGCATGACAGACAAATGTTGCTTCACAACAGAACTACATCAAATCAGACACATTCGATGTACGCTCTTATGACACTAAAAGGAATAGATCAGAGCACGAAGGAACTGGAAAAAAACATTTGAGAAAGGCGTGGACTTACTCAGCTGCACGGGGTTTCACGTTCACATAATTCTCCTGTACAAACAAGGGCATCAAGCTGTAGTCTTGAAAGAACAAATCTAGACTATCGTTCACCGTGGCAACCCCACCGTTCATGCCTCCAGATACATCAGGGGTGAACACTTTGCGCACTACGTCAAAAGCGCTAAGTCGAAGATCCTTCAGAGTTCCGGTTGAATTAGATGCTAGCAGAGTTAGATCGGCAGTGGAAGAACTGCACCACATTTGAACACTGTTGAACACCTGTCGAAACGATCATGAAAATTTATCAATTTACCAAATCATTACAGTCCGTAACAGTACTTGGCAGTATCGACACCGACCACTCATCATTACCGCTACAGATATGAATGTCGATTACTGAGAATGTCCTTGTCTAAGGTTAGACAACCTGACAATAATCAACCCCAAAAGTGTGATAGTATGACGCGCCGGAACAAAACGCTTATGATGTAGAGCTCAATAACGGCACATACAGGCATAGACAAAACGTGTGAACAGTCAAGCCGGGACAAATAGCATCTACTTAGCAATTTCAGATGGTAAAATAATGAGGATAAACCAAACCATTCAAGTTTTACGCCTTCTGAAGTGAGGACTACATATTAACTAATGATACACCGCTATAAGTCTACTTAAATAACCACTTGAGTTCGCACAACCCAGAGACAAACGCGTGTGTTCAAGCCAAGATACAATTTCGGTCTTTTACATGATTACGTCTTTGGCAAATGCGGGAAGATTAACTCAATAAGCCCCCGCTACAATAATGACAATAATTATTACTGGTGAGTAATTATTATTCATGGAAAATTTAATAGACGGTCACAATTAAGTTTAATTGAAAAGAAGATATAGTCTTATAAGTATGTCAAGAATAAAAGCATCAGATTTATGTGAAACTCAACTAAGCTAGTTACAGATGCAGAAATACATGTAGACAGATCCGAAACAAGAGGCTCAGTCGAATTGGATAGAAACTTCAGACGTAAATGTTTGGAACACTATCAGAGTGGCGAGAAGCGACAAAACCAGCAAACTTACAACGAAAAATGCTATTAAAACAAAATGAATGCTTTGAAAACCTAGCAAAACAAATGAAAAGTTGTCAATAACAAACTCGGGAAAATAACAAGTGAGCAGAGCATTCAGTGGAGAGTACATATCGATTAAGTGGTATGAAATGGAGAGGGATTTCACAAGCGAGATATAGAAGAAATTTTTCTGAAACTGATTAAAACAGTATTAACACGAAGTGACCCCTTACACTTTCAGTCAAATTAAACCATAAATATTTAACAGAGAGAAGTCCTGGTAAAGACTCGTTAAGTGAATAAAAAGATGAACAACGAGTAAAAATTTGTTAAATTTTTTGGCTTTTAGCAGTAAAAACAATTCATCTACAGAGCGAATGTGTTACCAGATAGACTGCGGAATTGTGATCAATTTGGCAGCTCGGACATACTGTCCAATATGGCGGGCGAAAAGTGGGGGCTTGGTGCTTCACACCACATTATCTGCCTATTTGATTAGAAGATTGTGGACATGAACTTACACGGATGCCATGTAAATGCGAGTAGAGCTCAGACTGTGTAAACTAATCACGGACAAAACAAATGATCAGGATCAGTGGGCATCCGTTAGTCAGCTAGGATGTGATATGAAAAACAGCATGGGTCTCATTCTCAATTCGATGCGATTTAACGCATGAGCGATCACATAGGTAAATTGGTGAATATTATTAAACCTTCCATTGGTCACGTTTCACACGAAACCGCTGTGCATCACTTCTCCGTCTGAATGGATATCACATCTCGAGTACAGCACACAGCTGGTCAAAAAAACGGTATGGATTCGTCCTGAACAATGTTTTTACTGCAGGATGATTCAAACTGTGATATGGATCTAAGTCAGTTGGTCACAATCAATTCATCATGAAACATCTGGTCATTCTGGATGGACAGCATTGATAGTAAGTGTTCTTACAGCGCAATAAGTCTGTGACCCAAATGAATGGTGCCATAATTCACCAAAAAAACCAACTCGTTCCTTTTAGTTGGTTAGGTAACAGGCTACGAGTGGACTGAATCACTAGCATCTCACAGTGTGAGAGTGATCATACCATCTGTTGAAGCATTTATCGCTTGACCTGCATGCGTACTCTTTCACCTTTCCACTTCCTGCAACGAAATCGTGACTCATCAGTTCGCCTTCTACAGTCCAACCACTTGACAATTTTTGACCTTTGACTATCAGTAGTTCGAGCTTCATGGGACACTATGTCGAGTCCGGTAAAATCGGGACTAGCTGGACGAACGATATTCGGCGAAGCTCACGTGATCGACTGGTAGCAAACAATAAAAAAATACATCTGTAACTCTGGATGAGTGGACATTCATCCACGTAAAAATGCACCAAGTCTAAACCAACCAACCGATGATAAGTGCCCTTGTCAACTTTATAGTTCAATGACGTGAAACGATAAATAAATAAATCAGATTGTGATCACAGATTGTGATTACAGAGAACAAACGGTACAGGAAAAGTTAGTCTGATTGCTGATTTAAACAACACTTCATTCCCAGTCAAATTAAATGGATGACTGTGGATTAAAGTCAAGCCGACTAACAACCTACTCGCCTGAAAAAGAGCCAGGTTCGAATCAGGGAAAAACAGCATGTACCCGAAAAGCACCAGAGCTATGAAGTGACCGCTTGTAGCTCAGAAACGTCCCCTTTGAAACTGTTCGTTCAAGCTATTCTATAACGATAGATTAAATCCATGGGGACCAGAATTCTTGGAAAACCACACAGGAATTCATTAGTGACTATCGGACATGATGCAATTTGTGTATCGATGAATAACCCGAATTCCCATTGGTTAAACTATATCTACCTAGCAAGTTGTTTGCAATAAAATGCTCATGACCGAGTACCGTTTCAGACATTGGGGAAGTCAACTGAACAGAAAGGTCGAACTAACTCGACCGGCAGTGCTGTACTTTGTCCGAAGGATAGAGTAGAAAACAACTGACGAGGGAGTATCTATGAATATAGTGATGCAACGTGTCGGTGACCCAGTGAAGATGGAGAGAACTCTGAGAGCAGCCAATTTCAAAGAAAATCAATCGGGGTTCAGAAAATCGCCATGCGGCGTATGCAGTAAAAGCATCATTTGTCAACGACCCAATCAAACTTGAGGTTCATGGTTCAGGTACGCCCCCATTGGCATACATCCCAACCCACGCATATACAAGGGCAGAAATGATGATCACATACAATATATTTACCTGACGTATGTCCTGATTGCTCGCCTGGATAATATCGGCCAGTACGGTCGCAGGAATCGTTACATTTTCCTTGCAAGTTACTGATAACACAGCTGCTTTGATCTGCTCCACGCGTGGCCGATGAAACCGTAAATCAAGACAGTAGTTAGCCAGCGAACGAACCTGTAATGAAACGCAAGGAGGTTGATAATAGAAAATCGTACGACGCGAAACATGGTAAAACAAAACAGTATGTATAAACCGCACTTAGAAACAACATTGAAAAATGTCAAGCAAGCAAGTTTTTCCAGAAGTCGGAAAAGTTAGACAAGATACGTAAAAATATTCTTAAACATGATGTATCAGAAGAGACTTTCACTTGTGACTGCATATCAGATCCAGCTGATGGAAGTTCAAATAAGCACTCAAAACGATCGCCGGTCTACGAAAATCAAAATACATCTATTTAGAATGGGTTATTTTTTGTACATACTACGAATAAACGACACAGTAGTTTTGTGCAAAATCGTCAGTTTGATAATCGAGATCCACAGGATAAACCGTAAGAAACCTCATGTCGGTCAACACACGTAAGATGGCATAAACAATCTTTAGATTGAGTTCACTATGCGCAAGAGAGCCAGCTGGTGACTGGAGAGCACGCTAGTATCACTTTCTAACTGAGATCGTGTTGTGGTATTAAAAAAAAGGAGTCGAGAAAAGCCGTAACCAACATAACAACCTGAAAGAGATAGATGGGGAAACAATAGTACACCCACTTTCGGCGACTGTCGATCGTTGCACATGCAAATGATTGGAATTCGTGTGGACTTAATCATGTTGATCAGTTCCTGTATTCCACCTCGATCCTCATTTCCAGCCATCCCATCCACCTCATCCATAATGAGTACGTGCTGTTTCGTGCTGAGCTTTGATGCTACAAAGATAATCAAGACAAGCGAGAGCGAGTGAACAAGACAACCCTGACAGCTGGTGTTAAATTGTGAATACGTTTGATCACGGTAAACACACACAACTGGATAACCCAAAGCTAAGTCTACAATATACGTCATGAGCGTCGTACGGTGAACATTCTATTTTCAAGCTACTTACAGCTTCAGCGAAAGAAGGATAATCGGTTCGTTGAGAACAGACTGCAAAAACTTTGAGAGCTGTTTAAAGAGTTATCAATTTAAACCTGTTGTTAAATCTCGAACAAGACTGAGTCTGTGTGGAAATCGAGCTACACATGGAATATTAGCGTACGAACGGATGAGAATAGATGAGTGTGTTCACCTGAATTTAGTTGGAGGTATTGAAATAATTTTAGAAAGATATGAAATAAGAAGACAGGTTTGAGTCAGACTTTTGTTCACGCTGAAAGGTGATAAGAGACAGTCAAGTTAGTGAAGTGTTCACGGGAAAATTTCACCACAACGTGTTGGATGGGGGGGGGGGTACACATATATCGACAAATCCACCGATTAAGTAATGCGGAGTGAAGAGAGGTGGGATATAAAAAGATGGTTTTCTAATTTTATTGAAAACATCATTGAAGTGAAATAACCACGACATGTTGCTAATTAAAGCAACCTCACAAGCGATGAAGGTAAAAACTAGCCTGGGAAACACAGAGTAGAGGTGCAATTGTCAGTTAACATTACAATTCGCTATATGGAACAGCATCCTCTACCAAAAGCGTCAAGCATGCGCTAGTGAGGAAGCATCAAGGTTTACAGGTTCATGCCTCCAACACGGTATATGCACCAGCTGTCAAACTGCAGTTTCCAGCTTGAAAAAGAAAAATCCAACAGAGTTTGTACGAGCCAACGCTCAGTGATCGACAGAGTTAACCAGTTCCAAAAATGAGGGGTTCAAAGCATAGACAAAAATGAATGTAAAATTTGGACGGAGCTTGAATCTATAATCAAAAGTTTCACAGCTAAATTCGTTTTGGCTGAACCATGG
This sequence comes from Paragonimus skrjabini miyazakii, assembly GCA_014338405.1. Lineage (NCBI taxonomy): Eukaryota > Metazoa > Platyhelminthes > Trematoda > Plagiorchiida > Troglotrematidae > Paragonimus > Paragonimus skrjabini miyazakii. The sequence goes on along the minus strand of JTDE01002770.1, from coordinate 82,928 downwards.
CCAACCAGAACAAGTTGAAAACCAAAAAAATGAACGTTCATGGTTCACTGTAACAAACTTGACAACAGACGAAGGTGATTAAAACGATTTGAAAGCACTGACCTTCTCCGCAAGCCATCTGAGCTAAATTTGTCATCGCCAGAGCTTGACTGATCTCTTCTTGTAGACTACGTTTGGAACGGCAATCGGAAGCGTTCAGTTCGCAGGTGGCGAAACCCAACTCGGTACAAACAATCGATGTTGAACTGGTCTTCCCGATCCCTGGTGGTCCGGAAAGAAGTGCGGCACGGGCCCATTTGCCGTCATCCCCTGTGCTACCGGATGCCCATGGGGGAGCAGATGAGTAGGCGTGTGCTTTAGCTCCTGACAAATTTACATGCAACAAAACGTAAAGATGAGACCGACACAAAACCAAACAGACAAAGGTATACATATGTATAAATTCTGTTAACCTGAGCGATACTCAAACCCATGAAACGAAAGAATAGGTGAAGGAACACAAAAAGAGCATAGACAGGGACAATTTTTATATCCAATTTTGACCTAACATTAGTAGAACGACTCGTGATAGAGGCTAAGATAACAGAACCATCACCACCGAGCATTCAGCTACATACTTCAAAAGTACAAGCATGCGACACTTAAGAACATTAGTAGAAAAAGTAGAAAAAAACAGTAAAAACCTGAAGCTAATTTCTTAGTACATATAAATAAAAGTGATTTATTAATGTCTACAAGTCAAGTTAAGACTTCCATTACTGTTGCTGTTTAGCCACAGTTACCAAGTGCAGAAAAATCGCGACGGATCAGACATTAAGAAAACAGATTAAACGTGTCCAATAAATTTAAGTGGTTTCGCACGACTGGAAACTATCTAGTCTCAACATAAACCACCAAATCCCAACTGCTCACATGGTACCACTACCACATACGCACAATGTTACTCAGACAGAGACCGACAAAGAGGTACAACTGGCGAGCAACATCGATGCGCAGCGGGTAATTTAACGATCGTAGATCAATGTCACATTTGTCTTTTGACGCAAGAGGCAGATGTCACGCTAGTGCCAGAGGTGCTCCAGGTTGAAAAATGCAGATTACAAAAAGGCATACACAAGCCCCATTTGTAACATCCTCATCAGTTTGTTACCCATCTTATTACTGACCGAATGTGTCACGTCTCCGAACAGTTCGTTTCCACAATGTTGCACTGGGAATTGTTTACAGACCAAGTATATACAATAAGATAATGTTATGCTGAATGTATTCGTCTTGCCAGTTGCTTAAAAAAAATGCATGCAAAACAATCTATTCGCCCCTCGGGGACAAGATTGCTTCGAATTTTGATTTTCCATACGATCATGGAAACCAAAATGGAGGCATCGAGGATTGAAAAACGGGTAAAACTAAGGACCTCCTAACTGGAACACAAATGTTGCCACAAGTTCGAGAAAGTATTCGTCGGTGCGCCAAAATCAAAAAATCCGGCAACCCTGGATGAAACCAAATCTCAAAAAATAGAATAACGTTAGTAAAATTCACCTGCGGAAAAATGCCCATGCCACGCCGATAGCCATTCGTACAATCGACTTGCCGGACTGCTGGGACCAGTTTGGCCAATCAGATTGCGACGTGAAGTTGGTTTATACTTTTCCACCCAGAGGAGATTACTCGGACTACGAACAGACGTTGACTCAAACTGGCTATCCGAAACTGTTGGGTCGGTTGACGGTGGCGCAGACGGGGTGGCACTCGAGTGGTGTGACAGAGCGCTGGAGGATACGACTACCGGTTTGGCAGTAAGACAAGTACCTGATTGCGCACTTCTCTTAATCGGCGTGGATTTTCGATTGACTGCTGTACCACGTGACCCCACGGTAGGGCTAACGGGCTTTGCAGGTGAGCTCGTCGGTGATGCTTTTGTTAATCCAGGCGCATGTTCAGTGTTTAAAGACGAGGTTACATCTTCGGTGGATGGCGGCGGCTCATTCGCTAACTCCCGAATGAGAGCAAAAAGGCCATCTTCATCCAGTTGCTTCGTGTGCGCAGCCTCAGCCTAATGTAATCAGATAAACAAGGCGAAAAACGGAGGAAACCGCTTAGAAATCGGACCTCATCGTGTGCAAATCGACAGCAAAACGAAGAATGTACATCGTTCAGAGTATAGTGATGTGAGCAGGAAACAAAATCATTGTTTATTACTTTCACAATAATTTACAGACTATTGTAAAGAGATCCACCGTTCATAAGAAGGGTAAAACATCAGATCAGATAGACAATCACATCGTCATCAACAACAGCACACCAGCAGATGAAGCTGATGTCCGCCTACCGCGAAAACCAAAACGAATGCAAATCTATGAATAAAAGAAAAGACTACTCAATGATCATCACACCAGCCCTGAGCGTAACTTGAATGCAGTGCTGTGACTCGGGCTGTCGCCTACCTCAGCAGTGACAATGAATATCCCAGAAAAAAAGACTATCAAAAAGGTCAATACTTAATAAAATAAAACTAAACGTAAGAACTAGCAATGGTATGCAGGCACATCACTGATTGAGACATACTGCTATCTCGGATAGCGTTTCTAGCTAACAATTTGGGAGATCACGAGAACTCGAACCAGACAGGCAACACCAACCCACTTTGCTCAGTGGAACAGTCAGGGACTACATATTTTGTGACCACTCTGTTGTGTAGCCACCACGTGGTCTTACCCAATTGTTGATAGTTTCAGTATATAAGGAATGATACGTACAACTGATGGATTTCAACGAACGCGCAACAAAGATTTAACGTTTTTTCGGATGGGGCTGATTGAAAAGTCACCCTTCCAAGTTCAAAAGCTGTGTCCAAATGTGAATTGTGTTCAACATACATCACTCATTGGTGGTTGAAAAATGTTTCAAACAACACAGGAAGAATCACACGATAACCAGTAGATGCACCATGTCAATGCCTTCAGCCAAGTAAGTCTCCCCACATTCAAACTGTTAGCACAAGTCGCATCAACGAAATTGTCACTCTAATTCCCAACGCCTCAAGGTGGCCAACAGTAGGAGCCGGAACGAACAACAGGAGAAAAAAGAACAAGACAAGTTACACACCAACTATCTCATTCGCCATGGCACAAGCGATATACACACGAGATCAGTAACCTAGTCGATTAGGAATGGACTAGCAACCGTAACAAATAAAGGCAGCATCCCGTTTAAACGATCCTTCCACCGTATAAACAGTCCTAACGAGGACGAAACCAGTTAAGGAAGAATGTATTAACTTGGAGGGCGAGCATCATTAAACACTGTACAACAACATAAAATCGACCTTGGCCAGCTTGCTTTCGCCAGGTTCACGACCGACCACCAAATAGTCGGTCTTTTTGCCAAACGTTTTCAACAGCTTGCCGCCGCATCGTTCGATCAGATCGCGTGCGTCATCCCGTTCAATGCTCTCCAACACACCGGTGATAACAAAATATTTGCCTTTTAAACAGGTTGGATTGCCCTGGAAGACAAGCAAAAAAATATGATTACAGAAATGACCGAATAAACCTAAGAAGTTGTCCGAATCTCCACATCCAGATGTGGCCCGGCACAAAAAGAAAATAGAAGAATCCATATTTCCCAGGGTCACTGGTGTGATCAAAAGTCACAGACGGTTATCAATGCTAATAAATAATATAAAGACTAAAACGTTTCGGAGTCAATCAAGGTAAAATGCATAGAATGTAATAATTGATGAGCTGTGTATAAAAAAAATGATGTACTCTGGCCTATACAACATACATTGAGTGCGATTATCTGATCCTAATCGTCGATGTCAGACTCACGGTTTCAAATAACATAGAGTTGATGATGTTGCAATGATCCAGTAGGATTGGTTATCAAATTTTGGCCGGTCTTAGCCCAAATATCTTATACTCGTTAATCAAACTTCCCAATGATGAATGCTGCTTGATTGAATCGTCTTTAATGAGGGGAGGTAGTGAAAGCTGCGAAATGCCGACTTGTCTACACTTGGAATCTAAGTTTTGCTGGTTAGGTGCAGACACCTTGATGCCGTACGTTTGAGATTATGCAAAAACTGTTACAAATTAGATCATATTTCTTTCCTCGCCTCTACTTCTAAACTAAGGAGCGTTCATTCATTGAGACTGGACTGAAGTGGAGTCCTGACTGGAGAACGTTGAGCCAATCAGAGTTCATCTGCAAGCTGCTGCGAGCGACAGTTCTTCCCCCCAAGACTGTGGCGGCTAAGTGTCAGTGTTAACTGCCGTTGGTAATGATGACTGTCGATATTGTTCGTTAATCGATGTCACAATGTTGCAGATGGTCTCCACAAGGGAACCAAGGCAGTATCAAGCAGTGGTCAACCAAACAAAGATCCTTTCATTCCAGCCGCAGGCTTTGACCCTTCGGACTGGTCCACATATAACTTCCCAAAAGTATCTACCTAGAACGCAAACGGACCTAACAGAATCTGTATTTTTTCAGAATTGCAGTCACACTTCCCATATAAGGACAGCTCCCACTAACTAAGTAGTCCTCTCATATCTGGTATGCGCCATTGACAATACGACACGAGTTTTCCCCCGTAATGTCCACTACACTGGATACTATACGGATCATCCATATTCGAAATTTTTATCCGAAAATCTCGAATTATTTCACTGGCCAGATAGGGTCACACGATCTATCGTTTCCTATAGTCTGTTTAACAATGTATATCCATCGGATCAGATGAGTCTCCATTTACCATAGTCGAAAAATCGGAAAGATCTCAAAATTCTTCACTGGAAGACATACAGATTGAGCTAGATTGGCACCCGGTTAGACGAATACCAGTGCTAGAAGGTCAAGAAGAACAATATACCTTATGTTCCCCGTTTGCCTTCTGTAGTTTTTCTGTTTTCACTGAAAGGCTTAAGGTTATGGTGAAGTTATTGTAAACATTACCACGCGGGAAAGTAACCTCTCTTCGTAGGTGGTCTTATTGGAGGAGTACCAAAAATACTACTAAATTACACTTAAAAGGCTTTCTGTGGATATTTTTTGAATGTGCAACTTTCAATGTTTTTTTCCAGCATTGTTAATATCCGAAGAAGGTCTTCACAGGAATGCACAAGAGTACACAATGACACGCTGATTGAAGATCACTGATCACTTCTTTGGTGCTCGAGAATACTCCATGATGAGTGGAATTTTCAACACTGAGTATCCTCTCTGGATGCCTCTGGAAAATCACATTCATTGCTCAAAACGAAACTGATTATCTGTCAGGTTATACCGTTGTTATAACCCGACTAGCCGTGCAGAATCAGAACACGAGACTCGAGAGCGTACACTGGATTTATGCCACTCAGTGGGTGACCAAAACGTATGTGACATGTTACCCATAAACATGACCAGTCTGACAAACAACCAATCAAAAAGCAGAAACCTATTGATGCAATTTAACTAGACCACCAACGGCTGCAGCCATGGTAAGCAGGCGTTAGAACAAAAGTACATCGACTATCTGCAACAACGGGAACGCGTCCGTAACAAATGTTCGAACCTCTTATGGCTTGGCACACTGTTAGATTTCTTCATCTCCAGTAAACAACGACTGGCAATCGTTCGCCAATATTGCTGAAGGGTATGAAGCGCCAAGACCACGCTATCATGACGTTGGCAGGAATGTTCAACTCAGAGGTCTAGATCTAATAAACTGAGCCAGAAACATCTATTTGGAACATCCTCATGAAAAGAAACGTTAGCCCTTTTACAGATTCCTTTGCTGAAAACTGTGCAAAGCACACGCCTCGGAAAATATCCCCATCATATCTAGACCGCCCGTATAATTTCAGCAATCATAGATGGATGCAACTCGAATGTTGGATATGGTAGTGGAAAGATAAACATTATGCTACCGAAGTCAGCAGCTGGGTGAGAGGTACGATTGTCCAATGACATCAAAATCTTCTGTTGTTGCTTTGTCATTTCGTTGTCGAGAGACCAACTGTGGGACATTTCACGTGGTATCCATGCCTTGCTGTTCACTGAATACTGTTTGGCGTGCCGTACACGATCGCTTGGTCTGAAGTAGCAGAAAGATGTACTTTTTCTAGTCACCATAGTTACCAGCTGCTCATTCGTAGCACTGCAGTACAGCTGTCATCAGATTTTCTCCGAAGCAATTTGTCCATGACACTGGTTCATTTTTGTAACGAAACTCCTGTTCAGCAATGCTCAGTAAAACAAAGTTCCTTCACCACACAGGAAAATGAGCAAAATGTCTGCCGTATAAGATTTCGTTAAATGGGAGACGTTCAGTGACTATATATAGTTGACTGAACCGTAGATCATGTGTTTTGAAAAGCTATAGTTAGCCCAGGCACACACTGGTCAAGACGAAGTGGATCACAGAGTGTGGAGACAAAAGTGTTGCACCAGGCTGCTGACACTGGTAGGCACTCTAGCCAAGTCAAATAAGCAGACATCTAGTGAGGAGTGGCTGTGCTAATGAAAACCAGGGTGTACGCTGTTATGAGGTGCATGTCCCAACTAAACACCTAGGACGCATCACGCCATGTCGATCGGCTGGCCCAGTTCTGATGGTATGGTCGTGGGTGGTGGTGGGGCTCCACTCAGTCAATTAGATTGCAGCCGTGCGGTCGAACGTCTGTACGCTATCTGGACTGTGGTTTTTCGCGTTGCCTCCGGATGCTACTTGTAACAGGATTTACTCTAAAGCTCTGACTGCCATCTATGACCGTTTCATTTGATTCGCTCTGTGTCTGACTATCACGTATGACGATCGTTTCATCCTATAAATCTAGAGCCTCTGTGGCCTAATTTTATCTCGTTTTTTCAGTATACGGTGTTCCCACGTCTCTTCTCTTTCGGGGTTTCGGGTTAAGCGATTGAACGCGTAACAAAAGGGACGATCCAATATACACTCAGGGTTACATTATACAACGTCAATAATCCGACGAATACAGCAGTGTTCACGTGGACGCATTATGTTGATAGTACGAACGGCCTTTGCGATGAGCGAGCTTCGAACAGTTCGGACCATGGTAAAGCAGACAAAATGGAACTGTGGAACCACATATGGAGGGCGTAGACTGTGTACATCAAACTGAGCCAAACTGAACAGGTGTGGATCACAGTGATGCAGACAATAAAATGGTAGTCGATAAAACGATCGTACGGTACACACTGAGAGATCTGAATGATGTGACAAAGACGGGGTGCACATATGTTTTGGCGAATACGACCGTTACTCAGTGGTCATACAGTGAAGGTTCGCTCATTCAGCTGGTCTGTAGTCCAGAGGACATCGAAGTCACAAATGTACGGTTTGATCTGAGAGATGCGATGAAGTCACACACAAATGAAACTACCCTGGAATGGGGAAAAATAATCAAATAGTGGTGACTGGGTTGGTGGGACTTTGACAACGTAGTCTTCAATGTGTCTGACAGTTATCACAACTGAGCCGGTTCATGTTAACATGAACATTCGTGACTGACGATACGACGGCCACAGAGCTGCGGACATCATCAGTACTCAGCATTGTCAAGTGTATGAAATTGTTAGGAGATAAGCCAGATCAAGAGGAATGTCACCCTACGCTTCCAACAGGCCGTTCTCCCACAAACGCCACACTCGTTAAATGTCGATGTTTGTTGTGTTTCAGAGACTAAAATCTAGGACAGTAGTCAACGTATGGAACTAACAGAACCTACACTGTCTACTCGATGATGGTTATACACTTCACGTGACACCACGGCTGCCGCTACTGGTCAGACTGGAGTGGGTATAGTCCTCAACACGACGGCTGCAGCCGCATTGATAGATAGGATTCCTGTTAATAGTAGACTTTCTGTCGTCCGCTTGGTAGGTTTTGTTAAGGTCAGCTCTAGACGCAAAACATTCAGAAATCTTTTCATTGTGTCTGCTTATGCTCTAACTGACTGTATTGACACAGGCGTCAAGGACGTCTTTTATTCCGATCTGACCACACTCCTTCGATTGACACATGGTTCTGACAGTCGTTCTGGCTGGAGATATGAACGCCCAGGTCAGTCAGTCGCCTTGATGACGCCTAGTCTCGTTTAGATGGCAAGTTTGGAATGGCATCACATCACTTGGCGACCGCCTTCTCCATATCAGGCCCTGTCTTAGATAGACCACATAGCCGTTAGTTATAGGCGACGAGTTCCCATTCAAGACTGTCGTTCTTACTGGAGCACATAATCGGATTCAGATAATGCGTTGGTACAATGTCGTTTCGTTAGTACTTTTGCTGGACAATGACCTCACCGACAGCAACGACTGGTTGTTGAGAAACTGGCTTTACCATCGGTAAAGCATAAGTACCAAACCAGCTTAGAAAGTTGTTTTAGTAGTACTAACTCCGAAGACCCTAATAGATGCTCGACACAAATCTCACAAGCCATTCAGAAAGCAGGTACCGTAGCATGCGGCACGAAGGTACGTGGGTTGAACAAACACTGGACCTCGGAGAAATCCCTGGAGTTGTTAGAAGCTAAACGGAACATTACTCCTGGCAGTTCATATGACAAGTCTAGGAGAGATATCCGTAGGAAGCTGAAACGTAGTCCAAAGGCTTATCGTGAGGCTTGGTTAATGTTTGAAAGTTAAGGAAATGGAGACCGCTTTTGCTTCAGGAAACACTGACAGACTCTTCAAGCTGATCCGTGCTACTGGTTCCAGACGACCGTATGTCAGTGAAGCTATCAGCGAAACAGATGGCACACTCAACTAAAATAAGTCCAGAAGATTAGAGCGTTGGTCGAGACACTTTGAGGGTCGATTCAGCTGACCTCTTGCTTCTCTTGTGTTGACGCCACGAACTTGTAGTTTAGCACCCTGGTTGGTAGATTGGGAACCACCCACTGAGATTGAGGTTCGCAATTGCATCTCGGCTCTCAATCGTAATACGGTTGCTGGTCCAGATGATCTCGTGCCGGCACTTTTCAAACAAGGTGGAAAGGCGTTAGTCGAGGCCTTGACTCAGTTGTTTCAACTTGTGTGGATGACGGAGACCATCTTTCCGTGCGGCGGTCACTTGGTAATAGTTCCCATATCCAAGAAAGATATCAGGAGCTCTCGCGAAAACCATAGGAAAATTAGTTTGACCCCAGACATTTCTAGGGTTTGGGCATCCATTATACTTCGTCGACTCACTGCAGTTCGGGAGTTAAACATTAGAGCAGAACAGGTAGGGTTTCGTCCTGGCCGGGGATGTATAGATCACATTTTTACCCTTCGTCAAATTTTGGAGCAGCGTCATGTGTACTGCCGGCCAACAATTGCCGTATTTCTCGACTATAAAGGTGCATTCGATTCGGTGGATCGGTCTACACTTTTAGAGTCGCCTAAATGCAGGGGTGTACCCACTAAGTATGTGAACATACTGTCGGCGTTTTATTCCCTTACTTCAGCCCAGGTTAGGGTTTAGGGTGAACTGTCTGACAGTTTCAGCACCAGGAGCGGCGTTTGTCAAGGCTATTCCATTTCACCACTTTTGTTGAATTTCGTCGTGGACGACATAATGGAGGACTGTCTGCGGCACTCAAATGGTGCTGGTGTGGACCTCTTACCTGGTGGAAGACTGACTGATCTTGATTATGCTGACGACAAGGTGTTGTTTTTTGACCATTTTGAAGTGGCACGCACAATGCTAGACGCTACTTCGCGCTCTCCTCAATGTTTCGGAATGCGCCTTGCAGCCTCAAAATGCAAAGTGCTTCTGCAAGATTGCTGTAATTATGTAGATTTAAATTTAAATAATGAAGTCATGCAGGTTGTTGACCGGTTTGTATGCTTGGGAAGTTGCATCAGCGGTGGCGGTAGAAGTGTAGGGAATGAAATAGAAGCGCGTATCCCAAAGGCTAGGATGGTGTTGTCTAGTCTGAGGTATCTATGGCAGCAGAGAAGTATTTCTCTGACGTTTAGGGGTCGCATACATAGGGCGACAGTGAGGGTTGTATCACTTTACAGCAGCGAAACTTGACAGCTCAAGGTAGAAGACGTGAATTGTCGTCAGGTATTTGACCACCGTTGTTTACATTCGATTGCTCGCATCGGGTGGCACCAACGAGTAGGCAAGGAATAGGTTAGGAAGCGGGTATTTGGTAATGATTGTCAAAGGAGTTCTTTCATTCAATCCTTACATTTGTACAAACTTAGATGGTTAGGTCATGTTTTAAGAATGCCAGCAAGTCGCTGCCACACCGGGCACTCTATGCCAACGTTGCAGCCAACTAGTGTCAGGCACGAAATTGACAGGTGATGGTCTGGCGTAGACAGGAAGATGTCAACAGGCATGCTGTCTTTGACCATCGTTGTCTCCGCCAATTAGCTCACATTAAGTAGATTGATCGTGTGAGCAATGTGGTCGTTCGCCGGCGCATATTCCGGAACGCTCGGAATGCGCGATCAATTGGTCAACTAATCACGGTGCACAGCTTACGATGGTTAGGTCACGTACTTCGTATGCCAGCTAATCGTTTACCGTACCGAGCATTATATACTGAGACCACCAACAATTGGGTGAAACCACATGGTGATCAAGCAAAAACTTGGTCACGAAATATAAAGACCCTGACTGCTCCACTGAGCAGAGTGGGTAGGTGTCGCCTGCCTGGCTGGGGTCCTCTTGATCACTCAAACCGCTGGTTAGAGACGTTATCCGAGATGGCAGTGTGTCGCAGTCAATGGCGTACCTACATTCGTACCATTCCTATTTCTTCCGCTTAGTCTTTTACTAATTTTCAACCTTCTTAGTAACGTTTTCTTCTAGGATATTCCACGTCACTGTTCAGGTGAGCGGCGGCCCTAGCCACAGTACTCTCTAGTCAGGCTCATGGCTGTTATGATGATGATGATGGCGTAGACAAATGAAATCGTTCACGAAGGGGTTGGTCACTGTAGATCCGGCTCGTCTCCAGAGCTGGGGATTCGTGACTCAAAGAGTCGGTTTCTTGAGACGTTAGGTGAGATGACAGCTAATCGAGCTCAGTGGCGTGAATGTTATCGTTGGTTGGCTGGGTTGTCGGTGAAGTGAGTGCATTTAATAATGCGGGGCAGTGAAAGCCGTAAGAAGCTGTCTTGTTGATGATATCTTACTTTCACTTACAGCTTGGTTTGTGTGTTTGCAAGTTGTAGACATCTTGATGTTGAATGTCTGGATATAGACGTGGGTATGATTTTTTAGTGATTAGGACCCTTTCCGTCCTTTTTTTCTTCTCTCCTCTTATGCAGTGTTTGCTTTCCTTCTGCTGTGTGGCTGTGTGGCAGTTAAGTATCAGTGTAAACCACTGATGTATTGTTGTCTATGATGATGATGTCCAGTCTCTCTATCGCACGTTTGCCCAAATCAGAGTTTCAGCAGGTCTCTTCGAATGAAGCACGACGCATACCATGCCCCGTCCTCGGAGCGTCCGATTGTTTCGCCTCGTTGACAAAAAAATTGGCGGCGAGATACGCACTGAGCGGAAATCATGCAACTTGTTGGTGTTCGTTCAAAATTGAGATAATCAAACATGAACAAAGCAAAAATAGTGCAAACTATTGACGAATAAAGATGATGGGTTTACTTTCTCGCTCAGAGAGTAGATTCACAATTGAAACAAGTTTGTCCCCACACACAACAGCCCCTAAACAAGCATCACTTGTTATATGTAAATCATCATCATCATCATCATAGACAGCAATACATCAGTGGTTCACACTGATGCTTAACTGCCACACAACCATGAAGAAGAAGAAACAAACCCTATTTAAGAAGAGAGAAAAAACAAAAGGGAGAGGGTAGGGGACCTAACCACTAAAAATAGCTAAGTCTACATTCACACATATAACATCAAGGCGCCTACACCTTGCAAACAAACACCCAA
>JTDE01002770.1:50994-67098 GCA_014338405.1 Paragonimus skrjabini miyazakii | reverse complement strand
AACTGATAATTGGCCGAAAACAGAAGATAATCTTCTCCCAACCCCCAACCTGGAGGACCAGGAGACTGGTTTGTCAGACCTCTACCTATTGACCTGCCTGGCATGAGTGACTCTATCGGTGTGGTGACCACACCGTCCAGTTTAGCCCAATAGGTCATCGAGATGCGCAAGCCGTCACACCGCATCAAGGTCCAGTCTCGTTGTGACAGAAATAAATAAATGTACACAATAAACGGCAGTGTTACTACGACGAGATCCAGATATTCTGAATTATATATGTACGCGTCAATTATAGTAACGCAGGGTTGAGTACATCGAATTTGTTGAAAACTATGACAAAAAGAACATTCAAAGGTGTAAACAAGCGTTTCTAATCCTACAGATTAATAGCAACCGAGAATCCACAGTAACAGTAACACATACCTTGGGGATTGGCTTGGAGCCCAAAGCGCGTGGTCCGTCCCTCGTTTGATACGCCCAGAAAGGCTTACGGTTGATCGGTGTATGCGGTGTAGCCTCGGCGTCAACTTTAGATGTGTGTAACTAAAACGAAAAGTCGAGTACATGCATAAATCAGTTCAGCAATTCAAAGTAAATTCAAGTTTAAAAAAGGCTAAACTATTATGAAAAGCGTTAATGCAAGTTGACAACTGCCAGTTAACGCAAACCAGGATAAAACTGGTATTCATGCGTATAAATTCTAAAATGTTTGGGAGCGTGATATCATCAGTAAGAAAACTGTTTATATTTCACGATGTTCACTCGTAAAGTGACACATTACAACGACGGACTAAGTCTCCGTTTGAATTCTTCACATTGGGATAGCTAACCTGGGAATCAAGGTAACAAATATCGCGTTAAAATTTGAGCACTCATCCACTTGGCCACCAGTTGGATGAACATCATTTCGGACCGAAAATAGACCAGCCCCGCGCTTATGTTTCGTTCAATACACAAAAACGGTTCGAATAGGTGAACTTTCAAACAGTTCATATTTTGCACAGTAGAGAGGATAGTTGGTAGTTTACAAGGACTAATGCAAAACAGACACGAAGAGAACAACAATGTAACCAAATTATTTCAGAAGATGAAATTGCTAAGTAAATAACGCTATTCAAAACGGGTCAATAAGGGATCCTAAGATTCCGAACTTAATGGAAAAAGAGGAATGATGATGTTTTTATAAGATTGTTAACATACTGACTATCCCAGATGTTCATGCGTACTTGTGATAGCCTCTAAAGAAAATGAACTGTTTTCCGTTCAATCATTCGCCATCCCATGGTTATAGTGCGAACACTTGTGATGACAAGCTTAACATTGCCTGATGAAAATGTAAGCTCCTTTTTAACAGATTCTCACTTACGAATACTTGTTTCAACTTTGCTCAACAGGCGCAGAGGAATATACACTTAGGTATTCACATCAAACATTCACTGACAATAACAATCCCGTTCGATGCATCAGTGAGTATGCGAAACCTGAGCAAAAAAAGAAAACGACAATGTACATACCGTTCCGTGTAGATATGAAATTCGTCGTTTCTACCTTTAAAGTGTTGGAATGAGTAATGCAATCTAGCTGAGTCTAGATGTGACACTTGATGCGATAACAAAAGGTTAGTAACCATTCCAGTAGTTCGACTATGTTTGAACAGGAAATAAAAACGTAGCAAACAAGACATCTTCATGACGCTATCAGCATGCCACATACGCGAAGGTAGTGATCAAAGGAAGATTTGGTGATCCCCATTGTAGTGTAAATCCTAAATCGTAATTTGTGCACGAAGTTACCGTGGTACCGTATCTCTGGTTGCAGTAACGGCCGGTTACGGGAACTTGAGCTCTGGAACAAAAGACTTTCGTGCATACATATTCGGACTTCGTAACCTAATCCTGGTGACCTCTGTAGCTGTCAAAATGCGACAATCCACACATTTGGTGCAAACAGTTGTGATGCGACATATCGGCCAGAAAGTGATATATAAATTGACTGGTGAGTCAAAACTGGACTGGGTTACCGTCCTGACGTGAACAGAAATGATTATAGATTCATATTGCAATAAAGATCACCTTCGTTGCGTGGTATTTCACCTGCACGTGGCATAAAAAACGAGCTTGTCTGCCAAGCTTCTACTTCTGATTTACTCCTTGGCTGCTTAACAATGCAGGTTTTATGAACGGTTCGAGAGTTCAGGCAGTTGAACAACAGAGATGGAACGACACGCTTATACACGATATGCTTCACTTGACGTTATTGATCTTTTTCAATACAAAAGTGTTCGAAATTACGCGTTGAGCATATGCTACCTAGTTCTCATCGGGAACGACATCACTGAAAAGTTAACGTTCGTATTCCACTTTCATATCAAAAAGACATTTGCTGCCATGCGAGCCGAATGCTGCTCAACAGTCCAAAAATAGACAGAGAGAATGAGCATTGCGGCTAAGCTTGCACTGTTGTAGGTAGTCAGAGTGTTTTTATGCAATGACCTGTTTAGGTTTGTCGTTCTTCTTCCTCGCTATTGACAAAATGACGAAATTAAATCGATGAGCTCTTGCTTTCTGAGTGGTCTACTGTTAGATTGGTCACACTGGTGGTTAACATACCAAAATCGGTCAAATCACATGCTGAGAGGCATGAATCACTATGTGTTTTCAAACTTCGTACGCTTGCCCGGGTTGGAACAATGAGATATCCGAGATCCGTACCCGTGGCTATGTAACTGCGGTAGTCGGCGTCGTGATAGCTGAACAAATGCGAACTCAGGATATGAAAAGAGTAACCATAATCGGAACAGGCCACCATCTCTGACAGAAACAAATTATATGCATAATATAACGTATAACACATATACCATTAGCCACCTCTGTTAAGGAGACAAACCTTTCAGAACCATACACGAAACACCTTCTGTAGTCAAAAATGAACCCAGTTCTCCCCAGGAAAAAATGGTGAGGTAACCTTGTCAGACTAAACTCCATGTGCATACGCTTTGAGCTCAGGATGAAACACTAAGGTACCAGACTGTACAGAGAATAGGCAAAGTTCGTTCTATGATCTGGGCATTTGGAACAGTGAACTCAAGTGACGCAATCGCAATATGAACTAAAAGCTCTTTAGCCACAGAGAAGTCAAAAACACCTGACTTTTTTTTGGTTTTCAAAAGCAAAAACTAACTGAAATGCATTTAGCAAAATATGACATTCTATCGTCCTCCTAAACCGGAAAGAAACCATAATTATGTTGTGGTACTGCTACTTAGGCGGTCCTAGGTTCAAGTCATTGTTAAGTGGCTCTTGCCTAGACTTGGAAAGCTTGACAGCGTCAAAGCCTGTGTTCAATGCAGCGGTTGCGTATAACAAGCACCGTTTAATGCAACAAGAAGTATGTTCTTCTCTACTTATGACACTGAAAGACACGTAGAAGATATTATTGTATACCTAGATAGCTGATTTTTTTATCATCGTATGATGGTTGCACAACTGTCACAGCGAGCGAAAGATGGGGCATTAGACAGTGTGAGTTCTTTGAAAGAATATGTATCTTAACAGTCTTAATGCGATCTCAAGAATAATCAAGGGAACATGCTTATTTTTTTATGAATCTGGCGAGAAAACGTCCATACACACTGCACCCCATATTCATCGGATTTAATGAGGTCCAAATCGTCTTCCTCCCCATAGAAGAAACAGTTTTGCCTTCTCCGAAAGATTTCTTGCTGGAAGGAAGAATGCTATAAATCTTCAGTACCAAGGGACGAAAGAAGAAAAGACCCAGTGGATAGAAACCCAAAAGGTCTGTCTAGACTGTAAGGGCCAACGTGTCCACATCTAGCAACCAACATGTGTTAAAGACAAACGAAACCTTCCATCGGTCAGGCTGATTTCATAAAACGAAACACTAACGCCACTGAATTAGTTCGTTTGCTCTCTCTTGTGACATCATCAACCCATGATTAAAAAGATTACGAGAACACCATTCAGGAAGATGAAGAGACCCATACATCTTAATTCATATGGTCACTTTTGATTCCATTTGCTCCGCCCCCACCTAGCAACCATGGGGCCAACTATGAACCGAAGGCTACTGTGCAATCAATAAACGGCAGAGCAACCAGTAACATCGTGGCAAAAAATCACAGGTGAAAATTAATGGCAAATAAACAATGAAAAGTGAGATTGGTATCGGATTCGCAAATAGCTTACGCGAGCCGGACTTCCGATCTCATCAGCGCTATGAACACCCGCTTTCTCTGTTTTCACATGAGTCGGTTTCTCAGATCTCTTTTGACTGTGATGAGGCGTAGGTTTACGCGACGATAGAGGTGAGGGCGTATCAGGGATCAAATTGCCCGGCGAAATGGCCGGTGTATCGGGTATGATGGAGAAGGGCGTATGTGGTGGAGTTTTTTGATCCGATTTCGGTTTCAACTTTAAGAGTGAAAAAAATACCGAAATGCTGTAAACTACTTCATAAACCGTAATAAACAACATTAACGAAGTGTTTCGAATACACACATAAAAGTACTTATGCAGAGATGAAAGACCGTAACTGAAAGACCGAGCGCAAATTGTTTGGAAGACGAGGTTTCGACCAATCTGACATATACACAATTGTTTCGGTAAGCCATTCAGGCTAGCGGCTGAACAGATGGACAGCGTAAAACATGACAACATTAAATTCTATGGTGTCGGATGGTAGCCGCTGACAAACAACGAAGACGTTACGAAGTAGTTCACGACATAAGAGGTTCAAACCAATTTACTTATCGAAACCCTGAAAAGTCTTAGAATGAGGTTAGGCCGTGAATCGAAAATTTCAGTTCATCGCTTACCACACCGTACACATCTTGATGAGCTCTTAGTCAATTGGTGCAAAATACGACATGGTCAACCGATTACTTGGCAAAAGAATATGAAAGTTGTGAGTAACGGTAGGCCGCGTTCTTTTCCCAGAGTGGGGTTCTTATGACTAACCTGATTGTTTGCATTAGGACAGTGAGGTTTGAGGAATTAGATGTCATCTATTTCTTTACGCTCCCCTTTAAACAACGGTCTTGTCTTCTGCTTCTTGTTCTCAGGATTGTATGGCATAGAAGTATTATTATGGGACACTAGCATGATGAAACACAATGTATAGTAAACGGACGTTCAGACGTTGCGTTTGCCTACGAAAATGCGATCTGTTGTCAAATGAACTATTAGCTACTGTGTCTTCCACAAAAACAACACACTGACGATCAACGGAAGTATTTTGGTGATTGTACCATGTGTTGCGTATCCCGATAAAAAATGTAATGAACCGAGTTGCTATCAATCAACATAACAATCAGTCAGCGTATTTTGGCGACAGCTGAATCGATTGTAATCAGAGTGTCTAATCCTAACTTGTGCTAACACATGAAGTGTTTGGTTCGTGTAGCCTCCATAGCTACAGATCAGCCACAACCAATCTAGCTCCGCATAAACAATTAAACCTGACCATGTGACATACCATTCAGTCGACGTCCGGGCAAGTTCTAAACGCTTATGTCCATTCTAGTGTCCACCCGTGATGTCACTTTTTTAACTAACGTTTAACAGATTTTGCTTTTCGGTTTGTGACACGTTTCGATGAAACTCCTATAACTGTAATCGCTCGAAAAGGAATTATTGGAAGCAACAGTCCGCCAACGTTATTGTTGTACACCGATCATCGAAATAGTTTGAATAATCTACCGAGTGGATGTAAGCGTTGTTAGTCAGGCTGTGGACCATGTGATCGTCCGCACTGTTGATTGGAAGCGTGATCCAGAATTGTGGCCTACTGCACTCCAACGATTAACAACATTTTCATTGAATATCAATGATATCTTTTTTGGCACCTTTCTTTCATTATATTCTCAGTTGCAATTGCGGATAACAGCGTCTAATAGCTAGCGCCTCTAGCTAAGAACTGTATGAATCAAAAGGTCTCCAGCCCATGACACGAACTAACCATCATAACTCTCAGATTACTTAATGAAATTCCGAAAAGCATACGTGAACACAGGATGAAAAACAAGCAGGTCGGCTTTAGAAGTGAAAAGGTGTTTTCGGTTATTCATTATCGGGCCAATTACATAACACCTCTTCACTTCTAATGAACTCATAGAGCTATTCGAATCGTTGAAATAATCCAGGTCGAGTTGGATGATGAAAAAAGAGGTATATGGATGAAAAAGGACAAGAGAAAACTCACTGAATTGTTTTTCGGCTTTGAACCACAAAAAAACTCGTCCGCAGATATTTCTGTACGTTTCGGAGTTGTAATATCAGTTCCCGGTGTTTTGGGGTTAAAATATCTTTCCAATGTGCTTTTCCCACTTTTGTGTTTTTGCATATCTGTCTTCTTTGATGCCACATTTTGAAGAGATTGAAGTATGCTGAGTTGAACTTTATCGCGACCATCAGTGGAACCCTGAACAATTACTAGAGATAAATAAATTGCTGAAAAACTTTACCAGAATACTTACTATCAGATTTTTCTTTTCCCTTCTGACGTTTCGAAGAACTCTTCGAAACAATACCTTCCTTCTTGGTTTCAAAATCAGAGTCTTTCAAAATGAGCCTTAGTAACACGACATACCAGAATCTGATTCGCTAAAAACAACCTTGCGTTTCATACCGACTGCGTGTATCAGAATTGATCAGAAAACAAACAAGTGCACGAACAGACTGAAATGAAGGAAATAGGAGATAACATCATTTAGAAAATTGACAAGGACCGAGTGGAAGGACCCGGAACCGTCATGCACGTGTCCGTAAATGTTGAATCTTGCGGAAAATGCGATGTTTGTTCATAAACCCCTTGTCTGTACAGAAACTGGTTGCTAGCAGTAGTCAAACTCATGTCTTGTTGAACATATCGCAGTGCTGTATATTGACATTGGTTTGTGAAATTCCCCGTGCATCGAAATAAGATGAGAGTACGTTGAATAAACTGATAGGAGAATAACTAGAAAACAATCGGTATTTGAATTGCTGAGGTTTTCAGAGTAACTGAACAATGTAGGCTGGAAAAATCTAGGGTAAAGTAATAATGGCCAAAAAGTCAAAGGATGTACAGACAATGTGATAAGACAGCAACACCGGTATTATTAGCTTTCAGCCGTACTCACGGATATTATGGTTAGAAGTGCTATTGGTCCGAAAAAAAGTATACAAAGTAACAACGTAATAAATAGGTACGGATAAATAAAGAAAAACTAGGCGAAAAACGATGGAGATTTACAAAAATAGAGTAAATAGCCTTAGGTGTGGAGGGTCACCGTTGACTAGAACACATCGCCATGTCCGATAAGAATTTCAACCACTAGTGTGGATGGTCCCGAATTCCCCAGGTGAGCAAACGGCACTTAACAACCTTGCCCAATAGGGAGACGAAAGCTTGCATAACACGTGATCACGTCATCGCCCGGCTATCAACAGCCATGTTGATTAATGTCAGATACAGCAAACGCTTCACCGGCATACGGAATACATGACTAAACCAGCGAACACTGTGCAGTTTCATTACCGCTACTATCGACTGCGAACTTACACACTTTCCAAATACGCACCGAGAGATTGTTGTGTTAAATACAGCCAAAGTATTTGTTACAAGCTAAATGGTGGGGAGGATTGGATACCGCGAGCCTATATGTATCTTTCATGTGGACGAACCAGATCTCATCCACAAAACAAAACTGAGTGCATACACGCATTGTAAGACCTACCTTTAGTTGGTGATCAGACTGTTGTAGCATCCCAGACAGTGAAGATTAGCAAATCCACTACACACTTTCCTTATCCCCGTGGACGCATCGCCAGTAGTAGTACACGTTCATGAGAGGACATAACTAAGGTGAGTGAAGTGATCGGGGGTCTCGAACGGTGTGCCTGCGATAACAGAGATTAAGTCAACGCTAATCCAATTCCATAACATTACATTACAGCGAGGTGTACATTGCATATCACACAAGTTAGTCATATCGGTTCAGCAAGGTTTGCGTGTTTTCCGCAGAACTAAATATATCGATATCGTCTGCGTACCCTCCGTTAATTAAGGTATTACCTGTCTGAAGCTTACCTTCGAATGTTCTGTACAGAATACTGTCCGTCATATAGTGGAGGAGAAAGGGGAGGACGGCATACTCCTGTCGTACATCGCTTGAAGTGAAAAACGCACTAAATGGCGTCATTTATCAAGAGCAGGGTACATAACGGCTTCAACAAAATGACACTATACTGGGATTCCTGTGCTCCAAAGATCATGCTGAACAACCAAATCAAATGCAACCTTTGTCCAAAAACCGCTACAGCTGGCTAAAAAAGGAAGTGCCGACGTCGCAGTATTTGCCGCAAGATGATTATATGATCGACACACCTGCGACTAGGATGGAAGGTTGCCTGTTTTTCTCCTATCTGGTTCTCTGTTTCCAAAAATGCCGTAATATGAAACCCGTGAGCATCGTGGTCGCGATAAAGACAAGGTCAACACCTCTGTGGTTGTCAGATGATATGAAATCCCTTCCAAAAATGGAAATGACTCATAAAAACTCCAATCGCGAGATGCCTCATTGGTCTCCAACACGGAACGAAGGAGTGTAGCCAGCAAAGATCCCAGTCCCTAACTACGAAAGGAGCCGGATAAAGAAGACTCGGAGCCTTATTGTAGTTCAATAATCTAAGCTCTAGTCATTTCGGTTTTCAAAGGATTGTCGACGATGTCTTAACCAAGTATAATACCTTTATCATCCACAGCTGAATGAGTTGGCTCAGGTCAGTTGAATTATTCCTCAAAATTCTCAGCCCTGCGACAAGTTTCAAATTCGTGAGCCGTTTCTTTCACAGATAATCTCACTAATACCTTGTCGACACAGAATCAAAGAAGACAACGCCCGAGGATTCTACATAAAAATGACTTTTCCATCTCAGCGGCTCGCTCGGAGATGTAAGATTCACGGTTCGTACGCAGACACTTCGTAAATTTGCGTTTCGGCTCACAGTGGCCTTCGTCGTATTCGGAATCAGGGAGAATCGGCCGAAGGGTGGTCATCAACTCTACTGGTTTAGCAGAATTTCACTTTTCTATCGCAAATACGGTGTTCTGTTGGAACAAACCTCTTCGTAAGAAGCTTTCATAACTGTTGAGATTTATGCCTGACGCTCGTTCGAACCACTACACTGCTGTAACCCGCGAAGTTTATTTGTCAGTACTGTCTTCTAAGGGTTTTGCATACCGTCATCGTTCACCTAAACATTGAGTTTCTGCGAGTAGATGACCTCCAAAAACAAAAGCAACGTTGTAACTATGAAAATAGTTCTGACGTGTGCTCCTAAGTTTGTACCACTGTTCCCCATCAGTCCTGCGCGATCGGTAATTTAACATACAACCTTATGTGTGCAATCGCCGTCCGTCTGGTGGCTTCCTTCAGGCATAGCCATTTTGATCGGAGATGTAAACGCCTATGCCAGAAGCTTCGGTGGTGCTGACTCTCGGTTAGGTGGTGGATTTTGAATGATTTCATAAGGCTTCGACGATTAGGGTGTCCGTTGGAACTGTGTGTCAGGTACAGGTAAATTTTAACCAGCATTAGGTTTAGATATCATAAATGTCTCCAATTCAAAATTGGTCTCAGACCACATGACCGCTAGTTATAGGTGGCGTGGCTCCATCCAAAGCCGCCGTTGTTAACGGAGCACACACTCAGAATCAAACCATGTATTGGTATGATATCGTTTTGTTCTTATTTTCGAGGGGCGATGGCCGATACTGTTCACTGTTGAGAAACTGACCAGACCGTCGGTGAGGCAGAGGTGCCAAACTAACCTAGAATGTGAGCTTAGCAGTTCTAACGCCGAAGATTATAACAGATGTTGGACACGAATCGCATAGGTTATTCGTGAAACAGGTGCTATGACATGCGACGCAGTGGTTCGTGTGTTAAACAAGCATTGGATCCTGGAGAAGTTTCTAGAGTTGTCAGATATCTGACGGAACATTTCTCATGGCAGTTCCTAAAACTGTGAGAAACTGAGGCGTAGTCTGATTAGCGACCATAATACTTGACTAAATGAGAAAGCTAATGGAATGGAAATCGCGTTTGTTTCAGAGAACACTAGTCGTTTTCTTGAGCTTATGCGTACTACTGGAACAGGGCCGTCCGACTATCAGTGAAGCCACTAACAAGGCAGACGACACAGTCGTCCAAAAGATATCCAGAAGGTCAGAACGCTGGGTAGAAGACTTTGAGGGACAACTGGGCTAGCCTACTGCTTCTGCTGTATTATCACGACAACCTTGTAAAGTCTGTAGACTCGGAACCATCCAATAAAGCTGAAACCTACCATTGTTTCGGCTTTGGAAGTAATAAGGCCGCTGGAGCAGATGACACCGTGTGACCATCTTTAAAAAAATTAGGGATACATTTGTAGAGGCTTTGACCCAGTTGTTTCGAACTGTATGGACGGCAGACATCCTTCAGACAAGAAGGTAACCTCTAAATCGGCGGAACTCTAAGGAATATGGATTCAAGGCTGACAGTCTAGTTTCATAACTTAAAGGCCTCGAACAGCCTTTGGTGGTACGCCGCTGCACTCTCTTAAGAGACATTTTGTCCCTTGGAAGAAAAGGTGATCAGACCATACTTACATTCTCACAGTGAACGGATGAAACTGCTGTATAGTAGTTTAATATAATGAGGATCGAACTGGCCAAAAACCCCTTTACGCATGATTGGTGTGTTAGTGGCTTTTTGCTTTCGCTGTAACGTTGGGCGGGCTCGAAAGAGTGTGTGAAACTAACGTGCTGAATACTTTCTCAGCCAGGACTATCTGAATAAGTATGCGGGCAAGACGGTAGGTGGTATGTGTCGAGTAGCGAGTGTGCATAACTTTACACCTTCCAACGCTAGAAACAAGTTTATTCACGTGAAACCAATCAATCGCTGAATCAACGGATTAGTAACGGAAGTAGGAAGCAGCAACTTCTGAGAGTTCCGTATCTCGACGAGCAGGATCAGAAAGTCAGACACGATGATGCCGAAGTCTGAAAAACAAGTTTTGTATTTGAGTTAAGGCGAGCTATGAAATTGAAAAGAGAGTTGGCAGAGACTACATCCTCCGAAAGACCATTTTATGTCTTACAGGTACGTGGTAAAAAAGGCTACGTGCACAGTCCCGTCGGTTATGTTGCACTTCGAATCTGATAGGGTTGCCTCTCTGTACGCCAGTTCTTGTTACGCAGACTGTTGAGACCAATTTGTGGGAGGGCTGACATCATATGCAAACAGCAACAAAAGGGACGAGTTCGAAGTGTAGCGAAAAGGCGTCTAATAAAGCAAAATCTTTATGGTCCAACTCGCTGGCTGCCATGCCACGCACGCGTTTATGAATCGGAATTCCGATCCACAACACACCCGATTTCCGCTCACACGTCGTGTGCACTTCTGCCCGGTTTGTGTGTGTGTGTGACCGACGCCTTCTGTCGAGGGGTTTTTCGCCTGCCATTCATCGTCCTCTGGTCCGATCTCGTTGAGTGATGGCTCGTCCGGTCGTCCATGTTATCCGCGATCTGATCGCCGTGGGCTTTTGAACATGCCTCATCGTCGCGTTGAGGTGTTCCGCCGAGAGTTGGAATACTCGCACCTCCGGTTTGGTAATCCACTACAGAAGCAGATCATTAGTGGAGATGAGGTATAAAACCAAATCAATAATAGAACCACAGCTGCAGTCACATGGCAGAGGCACACGGACGTAATAAAATACATGAGGTGAAGTAGGTCAGTTACAAGTGTACAAGCATGAAATGAGTGTGCATGGACTGCAACAGCCTAATGACCCAATTTACACTGCTTAAAATATGCATTGTACCTCATTATATTCAAATATGGATCATTCTTGTGAAGTCTTTTTTCCGAAACTATGAAGTGCTCTTTTAAAAAAAAAGTGTTGACACTTCGTGTTAGTAAGGAGTCTCCTATAAGTTGGTGAAAAGAGGACAGCGAACGAAACAGTAGTCCACTTTTAAACGTTCTGAGCAATGCACATGGTCTATTGATAAGCTTACTGAACGCCCAACAAACCCTACCATAGACCATGTGATCTGAGCCTATGTCCTTGGGTAATATCGCTGTTTAGTTCAATTCACAGAACTTGTTGACTAGTAGCTTGATAGTTCAGTTTCTTCCGCTAGTATGCAACAGCTTTGCGCGTCTCGACTGAGGATCCAACTTCATGCTTCTTCTGCTCGGTACAGTAGGGAGGAGAGGTGGAACGAGTTCTGATGTGGAAACGGTAAGTTAATATACTCCACAACTCACAAGCGAGGAAATCCTGACTTAAATATAAGTGACGAGAAGAAAACCGCCCAAAAACAATTCGTGAGCATGTCAATTAACAAACTGGATTCAAAATCATGGCAAGCAAACAGTCTCGCATAGGCACATATACAAACAAGGAACCGAGAAATACGCGTACAATTCAACAGTTTTATACATTACACCCATACGTTAATACGATGCTTTTATAACTCCCCGATCGTATGCTACCGAGAGAAAACAATAGCGCACGGATTGCACAACAGAAATGAGGTCTGCAAACTGCTTACGTGCTTACAATTTGTCACTGGGATGAACTTTTGACAGTACACCTACTCCCACTTAACAACTATCTACAATAACTTCGAAACAATCGCTGGAACGAACGTTGTAGATGAAGAAATATGAGATATATAAAGATTCCAATAAATTTCAGGGCAAAGGCATTAGTTGAGGACAGCTCACTCTATCAGGAAACCTTCACAAATCAACGGAGACCACTGAGCTCACTACTATTGTGGTCTTCCGATGTGCACCGATGAGCAGTATGGGGAAGGAAAGTAGAGTTCTGCAACCCTGGCAGGACCACTTACGTATGTCCAGAAATAGAGGCATGTTTTCGTCTTTTTAGTTTCAACTTTTTCTTCAGTATTTACACAGGTTTACGATGCTACTATCTTTCTATTCTAGCCAAAGGTATCTTTCTGAAGCCTGTGTAACTGGGACTTTTTAATCGTGACTAAATATAATATATAGTCAGATATCAGGAATAGTGACTCATTTGTACCAGAGAACTATCTAAGTTTTCGCGTTCTGTTCGTCATTTGGTCATATCAAGACAGCCAACAAGATCTGTAGTGAATTTTAAAATATAAGGATAACGATTGAACATTGAAGATAAGAGTAAACGGAATAGAATAAGGTTCGCGATTCCATAGTGAATATGGATACAAGTGTACGGTTATGGTTGTTTATGGCAGCGCGTAATAAATCACGTCAATCTATCTATCTATCACGAATGAGAGTACAATTACAAACTCTGTTTTCGATATATGCATTTCAACAGATTGCAAACCCAACAATGTTGTGCAGTTCCACTTATTACCTCATATTTACTAAGGAAGTTCTCCTAACAGTTATGATACAATAAACAAGAGAAAAAAGAAAGAAACACGTAACTACATACATACGAACAGTTCACTTTTAGACGGGGCCACTGACAAATGGGCTTAAATGCACACAGGAAATGAACAGCTCGTGAAATACAGGCTGGGTCGGAAAAACACCAGGTTCAATATTTGGTCTAATTTTGCTCCAAACACTTCGTCTGTTGAGACTTCGAGAGCTTACGAGGGAGCATGTTCGATGCGATCACCCACCTGAGGAGTGAACATGAAGCACAGGTCCCCTTACTGACTTTCGACTTGTGAATGTTTATATGGTACCTCCTTAGACGGGATATTCGTATTGGCTGAAAGAAGGCACTAGGTGGTACATCGGTAGGACCAACTAGGATCTTGAAAATTTCTATCAAGTCTCCACGGATGCTGCTTTCGAAGGATAATGGATTGAGGGATTTCAACCCATTAATATAATTTAAGGACTTTATGCCTCAGACCAGTCTAGGAGCCAACTTCTGCCCGCTTCCAATACATCAGTTGTCTACCCGTAGGCCGTCATTCCAGATCTGAGGTCCTCATGAGTTAAAATAGCAAGCTTTTAGCCTTCTTTGCCACCGAATGCGATGCGCCACGGATTTGAAATCGCTCTGAATCTGAACCCGGAGATTTCTAACCTCAGTAACCTGAGTTGGCCTGTTAAAACTACTCATAGTGCGGATTTGTTACAGTATTTTATCAGATTTTGGCATTCTTCTGAGTTGAAGAGTGAGTTTCACTCAATTGACTGGTCGAGAGGTTTCACTAGGGCAAACTGGACGACACCCAGATTTGGATTTCAAAGAATTTTCAGATCGTCGGCAAACACACAATAGGGATGTTATGGAGAAATCGGTGTTAGTGACCTGAATTAAGAAAAGCAGAGGTCTCAGAACCGAGCCTTGTGGGACTCCGATGGAAACAAAACACTACCGAACTGGACTTTCTAATGGCAGCTTTGAAAATCCGCAATCCATCCGGTTATAACTGGTGCTGTCCGACGATGCTCTAGTTACATTAGCAGCAAGCAATGACTTACCGCAACTGCTTCGTTAGTATAAAGAACATAGTTCTACCGGTTCTCCACTGACCAACCGTTGTAATGTGTTATTCAAAAAACACAAGTTGGACATACAAGACTCTTTCTTGATGAATCCATATTGACTTGCATCTAACAAGTTGTTTTGTTAGGTGCTTGGTGATTTTGTTTCTAGTGACGTTTTCGTACACTTTCAGCAGAACGCCAATGAGACAAACCAATCGACAAATACGCACCTATGCGTGGCACCATAACACTGGCCACCTGCTAATCCCGAGCCACTCAACCTACCCCAATAGACTGGTTAATGCGATAGATAATACACCAGCTAATGGACAGATGATCGCCGCGTGAATACCACATAGCCCGGGTCTTGGCAAGTATTCAATTGTCGCAATATTCTTTGTATCTCTCGATGTATGATGTCCTTATGAATCCTTCCGTCGACCAGTAAAGTGGAAAGGTTTATGGTAAGGTTTTGATGGTCATTCTGCCGGTGAACTACGAATTGCAACTATATATGCTCGTTTTCTCATAAGCAGCTGTAAACAGGTTGTCGTCAGAGAGCTTGGGGCTACCTATTTCTCTGCCCATCGTAGGTTTAGGCCAAACATACGCGTAGTACTGCTTCGATTGGCCTTTGACACCCGGAGCGGGAGCTAGTCCGTAGGTATACCCGGCATTTTTCTGCATTTCGACAATGAGATTACCTTCACGAAGGCATCGTAAAAATCTTTTCCGATCAATTTTCTCTGGAAGCTGACCAATCGCGCTTTTTCCTGGCATGTGCTTCCACTATCCTGACCGTCCACCAACTGAGTTTGCTTTACAATCAGCGTATGATTAATGGAGCATGCCTTTATGTGAGAGGCTGTACGTTCCGCTAAATTGATTCCCAAGCTTCGTCTATCGTAGCTGCAGAATGACGCCAGTTCCGAGACTTAGGCGCCTGGGATCAGATTATAGACCTTAGCTCTCCCGGAGCTGTAGGCTAACTTGCAGAGTAGAAATTGCCACCTGACGCAGAACTCTAAAGTAATAAATAGATGGTCACTCTTTCCAGAACGAAGACCCATGATAAATGAACAAACCTGTTACTCTTATCTGCTCACTACTAAATCAAGACTTGGGGACAGCTGCCTTATTCTAAGTCGTTAGTTACAACGCACGCGCTAAACCAACTTGCTGTCATGAGGAAATTTTAGGAACTCTGCTTTGAAAATTCCCGTAGGAGCCTAATTTTCCCCCAATCGGTGTCACCAGCGTTGAAACCTCCAAAGATTAATAAGGAATGTGACTTTCCGGTAATAACCCTCAAGAGGGATAGGAGTAGTTCATCTTCCACAGCTTGCGACATTTGACTACGGTACATGGTTGGCGGCATCCGAAACGGATTAGCCTGTCACAGCGACCGAAGCCAAAGGACGCCTGCGCTTTAAACCATCACCACAAGTGGCTTGCGCTGCACCACTTGCAGTTCCACTCACACACCGCGTATCCGGTGTAAACCCGAAGGAATAAGACCAGTAAGTGTGTGAATGAGGCCTTTGTATCCAGCCGGCCAATGCTGATTAGTCAACTGAATG
>JTDE01002770.1:21330-31701 GCA_014338405.1 Paragonimus skrjabini miyazakii | reverse complement strand
GAAGGAGTTGTAAGCTTTGGAAAACTTTGGAGCGACGCAGAAACTCGTGGTGCAGTCTCAGGTATGAGGGAACGCAGACCTATGGAAGTAATCTTCGCCTGTGTCTTGTGCACCGTTAGCAACGTTATGTGATCCGGGAGATTCTTTTGTTGCACATCAACGCTAAGTCCGAAAACTAACAGGAAATCAGCATCGATATTGACATTCTGAACGTCCGCAATGACAAAGATCCAACGAAATTGGCGTCGCAATCCTAGATCCAGCGTAAGTGAGCGCGTGCCGTATATTGCTATTCGACTTCCATTAGCAACTTACAGGGCGGGCGAATTAAGTGGGGAAATTTTTCCGCTCGCCGTGGATTTACACTCACTTCGGCTCCGGTATCGATGGGAAATCTGATACCAGTAGACTTCTCTGATATGAAAAATAAGTGACATATTGAAATTAAGTCAGCGACAGCCATCGTCGTTAATGACTGGCCGGTGCGCTTTCCGAAGGGTTAGACTTGAAAGGGCATGGCTGGTCAGACTTCCTTGCAAGTTGACCAAAGTTCTGGTGGTACCAACAAAATGATGTATTCCTGTTCGGTGTATGTGAACGATGGCGGCTGGATAGATGCACACTAGATGATGACCGACTCCGACGAGAAATATGGTTCATCATCTGCTGCATCTGCATTGTGAGTGCAGTTATTTGTGCGGTGAGTGCGTCATTTGGTTGCTGAGGTGGGGTGAGAAAGTTGACAGGAGCCAGCTGGGAAGATGGGTTAGCTTCCAGCATCTTATCCGCAGCGTCAGCTAATTCCATAATGGGGACGGTGGAATTGAACGATGCCAGTAGCGTGGGAGTTAATGCATTTTGCTCTGGTAGCCACCCTTGATATCATCGCTGCTGGTACTCGGGCGACGATGTTTAAACTCTTTAGCTGTTTGGTCTCTGATGCTACGTGTAATCAGTAGACCGTAAATATCTCTGTAACCTTTGAGGCGAAAAAGTCTTTTAGTTATAATTTTGTGACGTGTTTCAGCCGGCACTCTCCGGCTAGTTATCGGCCAATCAGCCTTACTAGCATTCCGTGTAAGATAATGGAGCGCTTAGTAAAGCGTGCCATCCCTAACCACCTCTTATCAAACCGTCTTTTTTCCACTACCCAGCATGGCTTCCTTCCTAATCGGTGATGCGTAACTAATATGCTTGCTTTCATGGACAATCTGACGGAGGGCAGAGACAATGGCCTTATCTCAGATACCATCTTTTTCGACTTTGCCAAGGCTTTCGACCGTGTCCCACACGGTCCCCTGGAACACAAACTGGAAGCCTGTGGTATTCAAGGAGAGGTTCTTCGCTGGATTGTTTCTCTCCCTAATAACAGAACGTTCAGAGTTAAAACCGGATCAGACCTCTCATCCCCATCTTTCATTTCTGTGGGAGTTCCTCAAGGGTCAGTGCTAGGTCCTCTGTTATTTCTGATCTATATAAATGACCTTCCGGACAATATTTCCAGCAACGCCCTCCTATAAGCCGTTGACCTAAAAATCTAGAATGCCACTGATCCCAGTGCACTACAGGTTGATCTTGACGCGACTAAACGTTAGTCGGACGATTGGAGTCTCCCACTAAATGACAGTAAGTGCGCACATATGTCACTTGGTGGAGATTCTGGCAACGCCTTCGTGATTCCTAGTGCACTCGGCACAGTAGATACCATGAAAATCGATCTGAAGAAAGATCTGGGCATCTGGCTGTCGTCTAGCCTATCTTTTGCGCACTGCCACGAGATGGCAGCGAAAAAAAGGGTTTGTAACTCTTAGAATGATTAAGTGCACTTCCCCCGCATAGACGAGAAAGCGTTCCGAACGCTTTACGGGGTTTATATAAGGTCGCTCCTCGAGTATGCTAATCAGGTCGTTTATGCCGGCATAAAGAAAGACATCTCAGCCATTGAGCGTGTCCAGCGCGTGGCTACCAAACTAGTCACAGGTCTCAGTAGTGTTGCGTACGAGTCTCGACTTGAAATTCTTGATCTATATCCTCTTGAATTTTGACGACTCCGCGGTGATTTAGTTTCCACACACTTCCTCTTTAGGGTAGACCTCGGTGATCAGTTTTTCACCGTGGCGAATGATGACGATCGGCGACGACATAACATTAAGCTTTTCAAGCTTCGTCCTCGGACCTTTCTTAGACAGCAGTTTTTTTCCTACAGGGTTGTTAACTTCTGGAACAGTCTCCCTGCTGAGGTCGTCAGCAGCGCTTCTGGCGACCGCTTTAGAGCATTACTTGACTCTCATTTTCCAAATATCCTTTTATGTAAGTGATCTTAGTTTGTTTTTGATATTTGCTGTAATTCCCAAGAGCGGTGCTACACCCTGTTTTCATTGAATGCCTTTCAGATCAACAGACGCCCGCTTGACATTGAACAAGAAAAACCGACTGAATCCGGGACCCTTGGGCCTCTGCCTCGAACCCGTGTAACAATCGCTGAATCGATGAAAAAGCTCCTGAAATCATAGAATTCTGATGCTGGATAGTCTTCTTGTTTTAATCTTCCGAAGACGTAAGCAAGGAATGCGCAGTAATTCAATTACGTAAAGATTAATCGAAAAATAACGAGAAGTTGCATTTTACGTCATTTTGGAGTAGTGATGATGAAATATAATGAAAATCGATGTCAGACGTGGAAACTTGTACTTTTATTAAAACTTAAATGTAAGTCAGCAGGAAAATGTGACTATACTTCCGGCGATTGAATCGAAGTTGGATCATGGAGACTGAGCTTTTCATAAAGCTACAAATGTAGAACGCCAATAAACAAATTCCAACGCAAGATTGTGCGGAAAAACTATGCAGGTCGGTGGTATTTTCTTACTTATATTTGGCACGCATACCAACACATCCGCCTCTCATCACACCAATTTAGTGGGGTCATAGTGGGGTGACGGTGAGTTGACGGTGGGCACCACACCATCCAGTGGGGTGGCGGGGGGTTTGTGACGATGCTCACAGTGGAGTGACAGTGGGGTTTTTACCGAGATCACTTCGCCACCCTGCCGTTTTAAAAGCGGGGTGACAGCGGGATACGCGACTCTCACGCAAACACCGACACCACGAATGCCCCACCCTGAGCCTACCACATAGTCATCCACCCTACTATGACCCCGCATTCATCCCACTGTGAACCCACCGCCTTATAATATCCCCTGCCGTTACTCGTCTGTCGTATAAACCAAATGTAACTTCCTTGAAGACAGGAAATAATGAGTTACCCCGAAGTGAAATATGTATATATACGAACAACGTTACAGTAACGGGAGGATAAAAAATTGTACGGGGAACAATTTCTGTGGAAAAAAGGATAATTCAGTCTCCAAGGGAAAAGAGTACCTAAACTTATCCTTTCAGGTGATAAGTACTTTACCGGAGTGTCTTCAGAATACCTTCTGGTTCGCCATCTTGCAACTCCCCTGTCCCTAGACCTCTTCAGCCAAGCAACAAACCGTCGCCTGCCTCAGCACCATCCATCGTGAGGATAACCCCTGCAGATAAGGAGTAAATATAA
Organism: Paragonimus skrjabini miyazakii; assembly: GCA_014338405.1. NCBI lineage: Eukaryota > Metazoa > Platyhelminthes > Trematoda > Plagiorchiida > Troglotrematidae > Paragonimus > Paragonimus skrjabini miyazakii. The sequence goes on along the minus strand of JTDE01002770.1, from coordinate 28,142 downwards.
AACGAAGAGAACAACCTACCCCTCATATCGCCGAAGCCTTGCTGTCCCGAAAAGCAATTTTCTGATTAATTCCCGTATAATTCACTTGTTTCGCGAATACCGGATGTAGGACCGTTTACAGCATTTGGGCAACCAGTTCACTCAAAGTTGGCGCCGTGAAAGGAATGAGGCGCGTATGCATATAGAACTGATCAGTTATCAACAATGAAGCATACTAGTTGTTTCGCGCCGGCGTCTTTGTCCAACGGCAATTCCATTCGACTCCAGTCTTCTGACGACAAGGTCGGGAGAGGGAGTATCATGTCCATGCGCGGCTCCGCGCACCGAGACGTGAACGCTGTATTATCAAGCGATTGTTCCAGCAGTCTACGTGTCTTCAACGTGTTCTTGGTCAAGAAGGCTAACCACTCATTAATTTGGTCCCAAACAGCTGAAGGAGCATAACTGACGAAACGTGTGAACGCTTGCCAGCAATGGTGACGACGTTATCACTTGTGTTTGTAGCGCTGATGGTTGTAATATTTCTCAATTTGACCGGTGGGGGTTGGGAAATGCCGCTGTAGTTCCGGCTTGCACCGTGCTGACAGAGGCAGGCTGAACCGTAGGAGACGGCGGGGCAGACACAGATGACGGCGACGGGGAAGAAAGCGAGGGTGTTTCAAAAATGGAAGGGCTTTTGTCTCCTGAAGCCAAAATTGCATCACATCAATCTGGTAACACTCGAGACGCTTCTTTGAATAACCGATACAAATGGTCGCGTCGGATGTGAATGTTTGGTCAGGTACATAAAGCTCCATGCACCACCTTGCTAGGTGTTCGGTTCTTAAACTTAAACATGTTCCATGCTAGAACTTATTGCTTTTGCACATAAGTCTCACCTGGAGCGTCGCCCAACTGCTCGATGGCAGCTAACCAAACTTCAGGCATTTTCTGGATTGATGTGGTTTTGGCCATCTAACTCTAACGTTTCCGAAAACACCCAGTTCACTGGCCAAACAACCATGCCATCGGTAGTGAACTGTACAACATTGAACCTCTGAAAATCATTCCGTTTTCATATCGTAAACATTCGTAAATGTATTATAAAAAGGTAATGTAATCAGCAGGTTATACTTTGAAAGAATGTAAGATGGGCACAAATACTCAACCATTACAATAGGGGAATTGTACACATACAAAGTATGCTTGAGTGTCTCGTGGAATAGACAGTATGAGACTGTTTTCTCACAAAAAATATTAACAGGTCTCTAGAGTCTATACAGTGTTTGAAGAATGGAACAACCTGTTTGAATTTAATGTAGCATAAAGAACCATCAGGGGAAACGCCAAAAAATATACACGGTTTACCATCTACAATTAGGGCCCTATTGAGAAAAACAATGGAATAAAAAAATGCCATTATGCACATAAGTCGCAGAACAACAGAGTGAACAACGTGAACTCAAAAGGTCACAGTGCATCACCTGTCCTCTCAATAATTGGTACGAACCCGACCTTCTAATTGCGTCGAAACTTTTATACATCTGTAAAATAGGGTTCATGCTCCTCTTTTTTATTTGGTACTTGAAACGTTCAAAAGGAAACGCGGAAAATGTATCAAGTGGACCATGGTTGTTAGCATGGTCAGGTAAATGAACGTTGCACACCATCTCTCGCAAACCATACACATCTCTAAATTGTGAAACGCAACTTCATGACATCAAGGACAAAGCCCAAGTGAATTTTGTACCAAAGTAGGTGACATAAAAGTTATATGCTATTAAAGAGGGTTAACGGATGATTATGGTGTAATTCATCAGGGATGTCTTTCAAAACCACAGGTGATATGTATGGCAAAAACTGTCCACACTCCGTCGCTTTCCAGTTGCCTATGTCACTCTAGCCACGACACTTGTGAGGAAATTCGTGTGGTAAGCATCTATGAAGCCGAAGCATATAGTTATGAACCGACAAAACATCGCCTGCTGGAGGAAGAGCATCCGCTTCAATGGGCCCACTTCTCTGCGGGTCAACCAGTCTTTTAACAGCTCCCAGACAGATGGAATGCATAGTCAACAGGAAAAGAAGCAATCGTATCAATTGAGACTTCGATGAATGTAATTGTTCGATTAAATACATCATCTCAAAACGTTATATCCGCGCGGGGGGAATATTATTTTAATAATGTGGTACTAACCTTTCTGTGTACAATTATCACCGCCGTAATATACACCGTGATTGATGGATTGCTTCACAAAATACCTGGCAGGTTTATCACAAACAATGGAGGCAATGGATAGCTTCACAGAGAAATCACATTCCTTCAGCCTGAAATCTTCAGCTAACAGCACTTTCAGTTGTGAAATAACACTTAATAAAAACTCCTGTATATGCGAGGGCTTCGCCGGTCCACCGCAAATACCAACAGTGGATAGGGATGTCAAGGTTGGATCAACATTGCGGCATAAATAGGCCACAGGGTGAAGTTTAACGACAAAAACATTTAACCCGCCAATGTTGAGTTGAACCACCAACTTCGAAGACCTCGCCAACAAATGGGAAACGCTGCTTTCGACCAATCGTGGTGACTTCAATAACGTTCCTGGATCCCTCGGTAAGCTTGGAAGATGGGGACGTAGCACATTCAACAGCAGCTTGAACGCGTCTATAGAGACGTTGGTCTGAAGAAATTAGCTACGCAAACTCTTAGCGATATCAAAACTGTTATCCTCTTCAGTATCCAACGTTCTTGAGTTGCAGACAATGACGTTATATGCAGTCAGATCTGACGTGAAATAAATGAACGGAAACTAAACCTACGGTTAACAAGAGATTCGCGTATGGCATCTACCAGAGCTAATTCGGCATATGGTGCAACTGGTTGAGCAGAAGAAGTTTCCGATCCTGACGACGCTCGTGGACATTTACTGCAAATGAAATTACTCAGCTGCTTACTAATGCACCGATTCATTGTCCACTTCGACAAGAGTGCACGTTTAGACATGTTCTACAACAATTCTATTACACATGCGGCCGGGAAATATTGGACGAACGAATGCCCGGAAAGAAGACGGAAGAATCGCCATCGGTGACCTTCACAATTATGTTGTGTTTAACACACATAAACACAGAAAAGCAGAATCCTGAAGAATATAAAATGTCTTTGGAGAAATCAAATGGGCAATGGTAAGGAGGAATAACTACATACAAGAGTGTTTCGCCGCCCACGGATGGAGATGTAAACAAAAACAAAAAATGCGATACAGCTCCATACCCCACCGCCGCCCCATCACGTGTGCTAGTGGGGTAGGTATTCGTTCCTACCACGGTTGTAAACTTTTTCATGGAATCATGACGTACGTTGGAATGCAAATTAGGTGACCTGCTGAACGGACGGCTTAGGAGCTTACAGCTTTTTCGTACACTTGAGGTTATTGTATTACACAGGTCGGTTCACGCTCTCTCTAAATCGGCCAATAAAATTTAAGGCAGTCGAAGCCAATAAATTTGACATGTAATTCAAACCAATGAAGTAGCAGGTGAAAACTAGCTAAATCATTGGACAATCTGGCTAACAAATCGCTATAAATACACACGCGCTGCACAACGCGCCGCTCTTCTCGGAGCTCTTTCGAGGCCGCTTACCGTTGAATTGACCGATACTTACCAGCACTATTTTGTGTCGGGTATAGACCCATACCTATACTCCATTGGTCAAACTATCTTACTGCAGGTCTTATACATATATCCCCATATATTGATCACATTATATACTGGCCGAACATCTCTTATATTATTACACGTACCCAACTCTGTATCGACAAAACGAACACCCACGTGAACTCGCTCTTTACCCGTTTTTGTACCCCCGCATTGAACTGTTTACGCTGTAGTGCGCAGTCGAAACTAGAGAGCGCGCACAGATTGAAGTTGATTTGTGTAACATCGTGCTGCTGTGTTTTTGAAACCGTTTTCGTTTGTGTAAGTTGTGTGCATGACTTACTGGGCCTTCGGCTCGTGCTAGTACTTGTTGTTCCCTTTTACCGGACTAGTGCTGGAACCTCCTGCTTCTGAAGAATGCCATTCTGCTGTGTCTCCACTTTGTCCCAAGGTTGGTCCAAGACTATAATGGACAATCAGAGTAGCGATTGTTGTCTCATCTGCTCGCTGTTTCAGTGTGTCTCTTATTTGAAGGTTCCCCTCTACGTTTCAGCACGTAACTCGTCGACTGTGAACCTGTATCTGCTTTGGGCACTACAACGCTACCGTGTTATTGGTTAAGCTGAAAGCTAACCTCGATGGGGGTAAATGCCCATAAGAGTAGACAGTTAACACGTGGGTTTTAATATATTCTGAATTGACGGAGTATTTTAGAAAGCATGAGATGTGCCCGTCTTGCTGAAAGAAATGAGTTTGTTTCACTGTGATAAACGTTTTTATCGGAGTCGTTGAGGAATCGCGATATTTCGATGCAGATATATATTGACGAGGTAGCTAAAATTTGTACTTTGGTTGTTATAAGGAGTTTTAGCAACAAAAGAGTGATGAACGTGCACAATATAATTTTTAAAATTTTTTCCCTCAGACTGTGCATTCAATAATCCATTAAACAGTTGTTGGCAGCTGATTCGAATGTAAGGTTGTATAATTAACACCACGTGAAACTGGGAACACCAGGTATTCAGCGACACCGTGGACAAGTAGATACGACAGCAATAGGCAATTTCCGGGCATACTGTGAGCGTTAACCTGTGTGATTTTATTGCCATACTTACTGTTCACTGCAATGGGGCATAAGCTGGTTTGGCAACAGGGAAGTAACATAACATTATGTCGCACAAAAACACGACTCGCGCTGCCCGCATTTGGGTCGCCATTTTGTCCACCACAAACGTTTTCGCAGGTATTTGGTCCCCCATCACATCACTAAATGTTTCAAACAGACGACGCAGGGTAGCGTACTTCTCACTGCGAACAAAACCATACATCACGGGTCTTCAATTGCCCATCCCGTCTGTGACAAGAAACTGATATAGCTTCAAGCTAAAACCGCAAATGTTAACCGATAGAAGGCCTACCTGTGGCGGACGGTTCCATGCGTTGCATCGACGTTGACCACAGCAGGAAACGTCTGAACAATTGCACTTGCTGTTCACGTGCGAAGCATGTGTGCGTGTACCTATTATTATCGTTGTCTCTGATGACACGCAATACGCCACTTTTCACTTTGTGGTCAAGAATCTGAGGCAGATTTTCTGCAACATCTATGTACACAAACCCACTCACTTATTGTCGGAGGTTTCAACCGATGACGGACGTCGCTCATATTCCTTGTCGTTATATACATGCCATAAACATCCGCAGCGTACTATTTCAACTCCGCGGTTGGAGGGTTGTACTCGAACAGACGTCTAGAGTCGCTAGTTGCTACCTGGGCGTGGTGGTCAGGCTTATGTGCTGTTTTGATCCGGAGGGCTGTGCTGACTGCGACCTCGGTCGTTGCAGGTTCAACCATGTCAGATTGGCCAAAGGGGAGCAACCAGACAAAAGGCAGATGCGTCCGTTGTGAGGTGTTCCTTGCGTAAGATGTCAGTGTGTTCTGTTTTGGTTGGGTTTGTCCGTGTGGCTTGTCTGTGCAATATTATCTCTATGTGAATGTAACGAATGTCTTGGGTTGTAACCATCGAGCCCGTTCTGGATGGTTGATGCTGCAGCATATATGTGCTTGTGTTTAACCTGCCGCCTTGCGGTACACGCTTTTGAGCCAAATGCTTTGGTTGAATGCCCTAATCGCTATCTTGTCTAAGTCTGGGCGATCTGGCAGTATCCCAAGCCCATAAAAACCACGACTTTACAACAGGAACCAAACACCATACTGCATCGGCCGTCGCGCACGATAAACCGGGTCGCCCTATCTGCTGCACATGGCAGGGCGGATTGGCGAAAATATGCTACTGCCAATCACTCACCCTCATACCTTCCCTTCAATATTAATCCTCGAGCAGATAGTGCTGACTCAAGTTTCAGTAACCCGAAGAGCAACATGAAACAGGCCCGGGAACGCAAGACACTGTGTTGGAGCATAGAATGTGCGCACGCTGTTAGATCGATGCAGCTCCAAAGAATGGCCAGAACGGCTCACTGCACTGACCGCGATGAAACTGCGTCGTTATGGAATCGATGTAGCAGCCTTGAGCAAGACAAGGCTTGTGGACCAAGGTAAGTTACGGGAAGCAGGTACCGGGTACACCTTCTACTAGATAGGTTACCGACAGACGGTGCTCGGAAGCCTGGTGTCTGTTTCGCAGTCACCGCTCGCATCAACGCTTTGATGGTAGGCGAATCGCACGGCGTCAGCTCTCGAATACTGTTTATGCCCCCGCGACTCGGTCGAGATAAGTGTGCTACATTCGTTAGTGGTTACGGTCCGACTATGTGTCACACTGATAATACAAAGGACCAGTTCTATGATCAACTGTCCGCCACAACCGGATCGGTGCCGGTGACTGATCGGCCGTTTGTTTTGGGTGACTTGAACGCTCGAGTCGGGCGCGACTCGGTAGCTTGGTCGGGAGTCCTCGGACAGCACCGCATTGGGTCAGTCAATGAGAACGGTAATCGTCTGCTCCGCCTGTGTGCTACTCACGAGCTGGCTATCACGAACACCCGATTGCAGCTAGATGTGAGCGATATCACGACGTGGACCCATCCACGAAGCGGCCGTCACCACTTGCTTGATTACGTGATTGTGCGACAGCGCGACATTCGTGAGGTGCGTATCACGCGAGTGATGCGCGGCGCTGAATGTAGCACTGATCATAGAGTGGTTAGGA
>JTDE01002770.1:8123-19042 GCA_014338405.1 Paragonimus skrjabini miyazakii | reverse complement strand
GGAACCATCGGTGCCATAGGTCGTGGTGACATGACTATATGGCGTTGCGATGTATGAGGTCGCGAATGCGCTGGCCGCTTTGGATTAGTAGATCACTAGCATACTCATAGTGCACCGTCGACGAAGAGGCAAGGAGTACGTTAGGCTCGGGTAGGTCATATCAACATATCCATTTTGTTTTTGTTATTGATTGTATTGCCCAAGAATATTGTCGTTTGGCAACTAATCTGCTTCTTTTTTCAGGAACTTGTGTGTCTGTGATCTTCTACCTGTTCTTTTCTCGAACGTTGTTGGTGTATTGAATGACGAATCGTCTGTCTGATCTTTTCGTTGTTCAACTTTGTGTTTTGTTTTTCAACTCTGTTCTCTCTGGACTGTACTAACATGCACTCGTATACTGAAATGCTTCTTGTATTACATTTTGTATATCTTTCTTCCCAGTATAGATCTTGTCATTGCAGTCTTTCCCACCGTTTATTTTCCGAGGGATAAGGATTTCCTTTCGTGCTAGCTATTCAATTGTCTAACCAGCATTGGCTGGCTGGACACAAAGGCCTCACTCACACATCTACCGGTCTTATTCCCTTGGGTTTACACCGGATACGTGGTGTGTGAGTGAAACCGCACGTGGTGCAAAGCAAGCCACTTGCGGTGATGGTTTAAAGCGCAGGCGTCCTTTCGCTTCGGTCGCTGTGACAGGCTAATCCGTTTAGGATGCCGCCCACCATGGAGACGCTCACTTCGCTAGCAGTGAGCCGACGGTTTGTTTTGTGCGCATCATACAGCAAGGCACTTGAGTCGTGGTTGTGTTCTAATTTAAATGAGCTAACAACCAGTATGGTTTTCTTCGTGGCGACCTTGAATGGTGATTGGCAGCATGCGTCGCGAAACTGAGCAATGGACAATTAGTGAACTCAACTCACTATACACGTCGTACTTTGCGGCTTTCGCTCCTACGTTGCTTGCACTAGGTACACCGGTACGTCATCTTCCAAGTGACCTCGAGAGTACTCATACTCACATTATCAAACTTCAACCGTCCATCGCTTGAGTTTTTGCTTGAACCAAGCACGTACAAAACACTGTGATCCTTCATATATTTTTCCAAACAACTTCAAAGCTCTTGAAATCTAGCAAATTCCCCATCCTCGAATAGATCTTTGAATCCCTGTAGATAATCCATTGCCTGAAATTAAATTTATAGACAATAAATGATTTATCAACCCAAGACAAAAAACTATTTATCGGACATAAACAGCTACTCCAGATGAAAAAACGTCTATGTACCATCACAAAATCCACCACTAATACTTTTCCTCTCGGCGCCAAATGAAGGACAAACCAATTAACGGTCGGTTAAAATAAGCCTTTCAACGCTCGTGATCATTTTTGTCTCACGAACCGACGATTTTCAAATTCTTGAGCGATACCACCGAAATATTGCCAGATATTCACGGATATCTCATAAATTCGCCGTTTGACGACAAATGTTACTCTCTACGGTTAGTTTTCAGCACTGGTTGGTACTTGCTGACAGTTAAATTCCTTGCACAGAGTTTACTCTGGTTTAAGTTGTACAATTTGCTTAATGTTGCTTATTTATGCACACAACTAGTTTTATCTGAGTAAACCTTCGACATTCCGTCTTGTTCTGCCCTGAATCAAGAGGTTTACAACTGTACCGTTAGACTGCGTATTGCCGTGAATCCTGACAGATTCTACAACATTGTCACACGCAATCGACTGCAACAACAGTAACCGTACTGTAATATCTCTCAGCATTAGTAATTCACTGTGCAAGAGACGGAATTTTCGCGTGCTGAAACAGAGAGCACGAAAGCCAGTCACGGAAGTGGTGAGTGAGAAGCTCTATTTACAACCACCCAATTGGACACAAGAATTCGTAAGAATCGTATATTCAACAATACATGGAAAACAGAAGCACGACAACGTGATGAAAGAGAGATGTGTACCAGTCGGAAAAACAAACGTCTTACAATTAATCATCGTTCTCTCTCGTTGTTGCTTCCTGCGCTTGGTCCAGGTACGTGGTCGCTGCGAATCTTGGAAGGAGGAAGGGAAAAGCGCAGGTCGTTAGGCGCGCAGTTTGATTGACATCGTTGCAGTTACAATACCGACTTTCGAAAATGACATAGGATAAGGTCATTTCAATTAACGGCAAATTAAAACAAACGGATGTGAGTCCATGGCGCAGATTTCGGCGATTTCAATTTCTGCACCAGGTAAGGCGGATTATGCGGTAAAACCATTTTTCTACCCATGATTACTGAAGAAATCACAGTCTACTACTAGCACTTAAGCGGATTTCAACGCCACTGTTTTTCCAAGTACTTTCTCGGAGCTGAGCGTGGCAAGTAAGGTTACCAAAAAGCCATGTGACTTTTGGTTGACTTGGTGCGCAGCCTGCTCACAAACATGAGGTTTATGATATCTGGAGAGAAAAAAGATACCAGGATTGACTTCGCTAACTCAGCTGAAAGAGAGGTTGTAAGAAAGCGACCCCATAAAACAATTATCCCTCTGCAAGAACTTTCTCTTTCATTTTAATCGCAGACTCCTTTATGTGTGCAGTTGAGATGGCCACTGCCCCCTTGATCATGCAACACCTGGAACAGCAAACGCAGTGTACTAATTCCAAGATTGCCGTTCCAACTTTTTTTACACAAAGTCCTTCGGAACACGCTCACTCTACTCTCCACGGAAGAAACAGAGGGAGATACAAAGTTAATAAGAGGTGTGCATTTGCAGCCACCGGTCTTCTGCGCCGATTCACATCTTGTGGTGCACGCGTGATCAGCCAGGGGCAAAGCGGTGATTTTGCCGTCGCCAAACTCACAGCTCATAGGGATAAAAAGGGGAAATGAAGAAGCCAGCTGATTGTACTGGTCTTCACTTAGGTCGGTGCAATTCAACCGGTATCAGTTCTGGCACTGACAGCATCGTAAGCCATTTTGTACGAAAATTTTGCGCATACAGCAGCCGTGAATGTTCGTTGTTTTGCTTAATGTCTGTTTAGTCCCAGCATAATTAGATTTGACGCCGGTCATTGTCAACAGAAAGTTTTCCAAAACTCGAAATACTGACACTACAAAACGAAAATGTTACAATACACAATATATTACTACGTTATTCGAGAATGATTAAGGATAGTTGTATGTAACTTTTGATGCGCAAGGCACGACTAGAGCAAAAAATGTGGGTACACAATGACAGCAGGAAAGCTGAATCAATGTTCGAGGTACCCGAGCGGACGTCCATCAACCTTCTTCAGACGGAGTCTGAGACAGAAGAAGAAAATTCAAACTCTACCGAAGTACCAACGAAAGGGGTAGTTCTGAGGTATATTGGAACCCTATCAAGAATAAATGCGACAGTCCTGCAACAACACGGCATCACGGCGGCATCATAATCATTGATTTCAGAACCAAAGGAATAACCCAAACCTACCGAAAGCCGAAACGTTATATACGAAATCAAGTGCAACTACTGAAACCACAAGTCGCCGGACAATCCGAACGGAGGTGATCTATTCGAATAAGTAAACATGAATTGGCCATCAGCAAATGCGACGACTTTTCACAGATATCCGTCAAAGTAGGCGCCCACTGAACATAAACATCGCGGAAATCCTTGATAAGGTAAACAGCAGAAAATCAAGAGAATCCTCTCAGTCTCGCTGTTCATCACCTAGTTTGTTAAACCGAAGCATTGAATTAAAGCAAACCCTATGAATCGATGTAACCCGTAGGCTTGAGAAGGTGTAACTTAAGTCATATTAAAATGCGGGTATAAAGGAATGGAATAACTAGGGCAGATTTAATCGAAGGTCAAAGAAGGAGAATAAATAACCAATCAGCCGGAAGCTAGAACCAAACAACTCAAATCCTAGCACAACCATATGTTGAAACCGGTCCCACGGAATAACACCCAGCCAGTACTCACTACTGAAAACCGATGGACGATGAAAGGCAAGGACTCAGCGCGTTGACCCTCGTGTGCCTGTATCGACCCTGGAAAATAGTGTCCACAGAAAGCACGTCAAGCTAGGGAGGCACGGAGCGAGTTACGATTTTAACCACGGGACGTATATGGTACTTTAGCGTTAACGTGCACTGAATTAACGCTTCCGAGGTATACGCAAGAAGGTGCCAGACATAATTTAAGAATACGTGCAATTGAGGGAGACGAATGTATAGTATACGACAATTCCAATAAGCTTCAACCAGTGCTAGAGGACAACGATACGCGTCGTTGCCTGTCGGTAGCCTGTGCTTGTACTTGTCCCGCCCTTAGGGCCCCTCACGGCCTACTGCGGCCAAACATTATATCTTATCCTACAAACGCAAACGAATTAAGGTTTGTTTCTTGTAAGTGATCGTATTATTTATGTCAACAGGACCACGGGTCTAACGACTTGACTTCCTTCTGGTATTTGGCGTCGTTGGTAATACGTGTGTGACTTAACGTTCGTCGGGAGAGCGCACATATAATTACGACTCTATGTAAAATGTGAATTAAGATTTCCGGAAGAATTTTATATATCGTGCAGCAGGCAAACAGGGGATGTCTCCAGGTCACCACAGCTTGACTAAAACGAAAGTAGGTGGAAAACTAAATTCGCCAAAAATGTACAAATGAATGCGACCATTAAAACCATTTTTTATTATAGCCGCTACATATAAAGTTATCATAGCCGAATGTATAAACCAAAAGAAGTGATAAATCATGATCCAAGTCAAGGTTTCAAAGCTACAAAAAAACCAGCAGAATTTGGGTCAAAGGTCAAACGCAGCAATAAATAACCAACCAGGACTGAAACCAAATGACCACCTCATTTTCCTACATACAACGTGGCGTTCATCAAACTCCACCGACCTCCACGTCGAAGCCCGTGCGCTCAGACTTTTATTGTGCACATATACACTGATAGTGCCACCCCCTTTGGCGAATAAACCTCCTCAGCCAAACTACCTAGCTTGGCCAGCAACCGAATACCGAAATATATTGGTTGTATACTTTACGCGATGGAATCATTTTTATCAGTGGATGCATTTCATAGAAGTGGTTTTCAGTTTGCTGTTCTGTTCCATTTACCACCTACTAAGAAAACCCGACTACTCACTGAGGGTATCTAAGCAACAGAAATACGTCAACGGACTTCTTGCCTCTCTCAATCTTCACTCGACTGAGGCAGAACGTCAACAGGAGTATGGTTCCATCAAGTCTTTAATTTGACATTAAAAGTGAAGCGTGGATAAACGACATATACTCCCCGATCTTCGATTTTCCAAACACGCTGGACGTATATGAAGCTTGTCTGTATCCCCTTATGACTCTCGCGTTTAAACTCACGCGTGGCTCTGTTACACCTATCACTTATATTAAACCCTGACCCTGTCAATCATAACATGATGAACCCTTAAGCGTTTGATGGCCGCAGGGCCTCGTCGGCCAGCGGTTGTACACTCTGACTTTGCAGCATCCCAAACATCTCTGACGTCAAAGCCTGGAGACATCGTAGTGAGGTGGAGACAATCCCGGTCTGTTTGCTGAAGGATATGTAGAAATCTTCCCAAAATATTGATCTACATTGTACATAGGATCATAATTATATTTACCTGTCGCCTGCCTGCTATATGCGATCGCGTGTGTTTGTTTGCATGCTTGAGAACCTATGCGAGCAAATCGTGCCACACACACAGTTCTGACTTTTTCGCGCACTCGACGGTCGGATTCCCAATCTTCCTAGCTTCTTTCGCGTATCATTGTCCTCTAGCACTGGTTGAAGCTTATTGGAATTGTCGTATACTATACATTCGTCTCCCTCAATTGCACGTATTCTTAAATTATGTCTGGCACCTTCTTGCGTATACCTCGGAAGCGTTAATTCAGTGCACGTTAACGCTAAAGTACCATATACGTCCCGTGGTTAAAATCGTAACTCGCTCCGTGCCTCCCTAGCTTGACGTGCTTTCTGTGGACACTATTTTCCAGGGTCGATACAGGCACACGAGGGTCAACGCGCTGAGTCCTTGCCTTTCATCGTCCATCGGTTTTCAGTAGTGAGCACTGGCTGGGTATTATTCTGTTAAAGTGGTCTCAACACACCCGAACCTATCTAACAGTTCACAGTTGACATCATCCCAGACCCTCATTTATGAAAAAATCTAGAACACTGATTTTTCTGGTTGCGACGGGTTAGTATTACGCGTGAAAGTTGGCACACACTATCGTTTCGCTTCTCGTTAACTTGAACATGATCATATTCCCATAATCCGAAGAACGCTCATTGGTAAAGGATTGAACTAGAAGGCTCCAATTGCAACCTAATTAAATGTACATGAGGTATATAGGCCCTGGCAGCTCACGAATGCCCTCCGTGTTCCCAGCGTAGTGTGAAGACGCTGTTATACACTGCTGTGATTTACTAAGATTGTGCGATTTCATTAGCACAGCGTATTCACGATTAGCGCAACCTATAACGTCACTGGTTTGGTGCAAATATTTAATCAGACCACACCTAGCCGACTACCTCAACGATACACTGAATGTACACTAGAATCCAGGTTCGCTGTTGCGCGATTGTGCTCAAGGTGCTCATACGCAAAAAACAGTGTGCCATCCTTGTGTACAATGTTGATCACAAGAGGACGTTAGTAATCCTGAAACCTGAGAAAGTAATATTTCGTGCATTATTCGCAATCCTTCCTATGAATATTGCCGTCGGTCATAATGTAATTTGCGTACGCGGCGTATCAGTACGCTTACATTTTGCACAGACAAGAGCCAACTAATTGTTCAGACCAAACCAGTGAACACAAGCACAAAGATTGTGTGTGATATAGCTGATACCAGTTTAAAACAACATGGTTGAAGCAGTCTAAATCGTCCGAAGACTACTGCCAAATACCCTCGGTAGACTTACAGAGGATTGAGCTGCGTGTTGATGGTGATGACGTGAAGTTCTATCGCGAGGAACAGTGTCCAGTGAGCAGGGTTGCTGCGAAATCTCCATTCAAATGACCGTTTCCAGCCATCAAGCAGTAAGTTGATGAGTTCGTTCGTCTGTTCACTAATGCAGATGGTCAGTGTGAATTATGTACATGTATAGAACACTCGATAGACTTACAACCGGATGCGGAATGCAGATCAGTATATCGGAAAAAGTTTTTCATATTGATTCTAGAAATAGAGAGGCAGCTAAAAGAAATGGTGAAGAGGGGAATAATTCGACGGAAAAGTAGCCCGTTTTTGTCACCAGGGCTGTTGATTAAGAAGTTGCGCGGAACCTACCGATTTTGCGTCAAGTTCAGACTGCTTAACCGAGTGGCAATCCGAGACGCGTTCCCGATGGAAGTGATTTTTGCACATATGCACAAAGCCAAACTAACATCTCTCACAAAACTGCGTTCCGATTACCGGCAGCTACAAGCGGTACGAAAGAACAGAGCGAAAACCATCTTTTGTGTGAGCAAGCAGTAATACTGGTTCCATAAGATGCCGTACGGCCTGCACAACGCTCCAGTTTTCTTCAGACATCTCTTGCTGCACATTCTAAAGGATCACGAAGGAGATCGTATATAGAGACGACGTCGTTATACTCCCCAATAAGGTGCCGAAACACACGGAAAAGCTGGGAGCAGTGTTACAACAAATCAAAGCAGCCGAACTAGAACTGAGCAGCAATAAATGTCAAATCGGCCGCAACTCAGTCATCTGCTTGGGACACACGGTTGCTAATGGGGAAATCTGAATACTGCCAGAGAATCTTACAACCATCAAGAATTTTCTAACACAAAAATCGAAGCGGTAACTAAAGCCATTTCCAAGAATGATCGGTTACAATTCAAAATTTATCCTTGGGTTCTCTCAGAAGGCATATCCACCATTCCAACTGCTGAGGAAAGACAGCAAGTTGTTTTGGATTGAAAACTTGGAGATGGTGTTCAACCAACTCATGTAGGAAGATGCAACCACTAGACAATGTCTCACGATCTACAAACCGAATGATCCACTCACTATGTTAGTGAATGCAGAATCGGGGAAGTTGTTTCACGAACGCCGGGGACAATTGAGCATACCAGTTGAGTAGTGACAAAAGCGGAGGGAAAGCATTCTACCATGGCGAAAGAATGCCTAGTTATCGTCTGGGTACTAGAGAAATGGAGAACCTATCCGATAGCAACTACCTTCCGTGTTGAGATGGACCACCGACCGCCATTCTTACTGAAGACTTCGAAGAATCCATGCGGACGACTGGTGCACTGGGAATTTTTGCTGCAACAGTTTAAGTTTACCACTGGACATGTCAAGGGCACAAACATTGAGGCACCTAACGCACCATCGCGACCGATACAAGAAATGCGGCTGCCCACTGGAGCCACGCCAGTAAACGGAGTACTGAGTGCCGCCAAACAGATTGGTCAAGCAACAGTATGACCCTCGGATACGCTTACTCGAATACGTTTACTCACAGGGATCAAGCCCAATTCACTGACTTCGGGGCAGAATTAACTGGCACGTGTGTGGAACTGGATACACTTGCAGAACAATCGACTCGTTGTCGATATGGAGGTGCAGAGCGAGCTGCAACCCCGAATGCTTCCACTTGCTCCAGCGAACCAAGGAGAATGCGTGATTCTACTGGCACTTGCAGGTATTCACATGGAAAGACAACGCGTGTTTGATCTGTTCCGGTGAAGGATATTTTGATCCGCGGTATGGAGCGATATTGTATCGAAAAGGCGTTCAATAAAGTATAATCTTTATTGTCCAACACGCTAGTTAGCATGCCAAGTGCGCGCTCGCGTTTATGAATAAAAATTCCAGTCCACAACATCACCCGGTTTCCGCTCACACGTCGTGTGCACTTCTGCCTGATTTATGTGTGTGATTGGCGCCTTCTATCCGGGGATTTTCCGCCTGCTATTCCTCGTCCGTTGATCCGATTTCGTTGAGCACTGGGTCGTCCGGTAGCATGTGTTGTCCGCCATCTATCTATTATGGGTATTGACCGAATTCTACGGCCGTGTCGAGATATTCCTCTGAGTGCTGGAATAATCGCACCTCCGAATTGGTCGTCCATTCTATTTTTCCCGCCATGTCTCGCCTGTTGGTCCGATCCAGTTGATCGATGACTCATTCGGTCGCCCACGCCGTTTCCGATCCGCTCGTTGTGGTTTTCGGACTTACCTTCCCTGCGTTGAGGTATTCCGCCAAGTGTTGGGATACTTGCACCTCCTGCTTGATACTCCACCGCTATATGACCTATTTCATTCGAGCGTGTCCTCGCTGCCAACAGAATCGAGAAACAACGGCGACAACACTGTCGACGCAATCCACAGTAATAAAGCAAGTCGCGCACACATGGGACAGAAATTTTCAGTCCACTCCCAATAAGCCCAAATTGAAATCGCTACATAGTTGTCGTGATTGACCATTTCACACGACGGGTGGAAGCCATTCTCACGTCAGACTGAACGAGCGGAACAGTTGCACATGTCTTCAAAAACAACGTCTTGGTGTGCCGCAACGAGTCATCACGGACCAGGGCTTGTGTTCTGAGCGGCGGCAACTTCAGGAGATGCTGAGGAATTGGTGAATTCAGCCCCTGAGAACATCGCCGTACCATCCATAAACAAACGGGATGACGGAACGGCTCAGTCGTACAATAAAGGCATAACTGAACAGTGGAGGCAGCGGCTGGAAAGAAGGACTGCCGGAAGCATTGTTTGGATGCAGTCCAACGAAGAACGTAACAACTGAGAGTTCACCATTTGAGAGGACAAACAAGAGAGGACCAAGGATTCTGTTGGATGACTGCGTCAGCAGACAAAGAGGGACAATTATCACCGCAAGAACGACGATGTCTGGAATACCGCTAGCTTAAACGGACAACAGAAACACAGCGCTGAAGTGAACAAAGATAGGAACGCGAAACACATCACGCGTAAATAGCGTCCGTTCAGGATCAGAGATCAAGTGAAATTAAGAGACTGTGATAAACCAGAAACATCCGGCCTCAGCGCTGGTAAATTTAAAAGACGATGGAACAAAACATTTATCATCAAGACCCGCCGTAATGCGAGCTTCCGAACCAACCAGGGTCTTCGTGGGCGATGAATCAATGGTGCACACCTGGTACCACAGCACAATCGCGGCAAGTCAATTAAGGGGTGGAGAGTGTGCTAGATGGCCAAATAGGAGGCGCGACTATTCCAACACGTGGTGGGATATCTCAACATCGTGGTGATGCATATCTAAAGCCAAGAGCGGATGGATAACGGACAACACGAGCGAGCAGATGAGCCAACGCGCAGCGAGACCAGACGAACGGATGAGGAATGGGAGGCAAAGAGATCAAGACAGAAGGCGTCGGCCATACACACAAGCCGGGCAGAAATGCACGGCTGTGCTTTAGGCTAGAACTCCGGCTCGTGAATGCCGGCGCGCACGTGGCGTGGGGATGTGCGAGTTGGACAATAAAAATCTTTCCTTATTGAACGACTTTTTGCCATAATGTGACGTCTGTGATTAAGATGTATGTAATGATTATGATTGAACTGAACAAATCAACAACCAAACGTTTATGAACTTTTAGGACGTAATAAGATAGGACAACACAGAAAGTATATTTCTGAATTGTAAGCATCGATTGTACAAGAAGTTGAAATGGTAATACAGGTGATAACAAAATTAAAGATAAAACTGTAATACTCTGAATTAGGGACTTCGAATAGCCATAGAAATCGTACTAGGATTGAAACCTCCACGCAAGTAATAAGCAGAAGACCTCGCACTGGTTGCAGTAAGCAGTTCATATTCATGAGACAAGCAGCCGAATTTATGGTTGTACAACAGTATTAAACAAATCATAGTCACTCATTCGATGATCATAC
>JTDE01002769.1:80033-90099 GCA_014338405.1 Paragonimus skrjabini miyazakii | reverse complement strand
TCATCTGCTGAGGAGTTCTAGGAAACCTCGACTATTTAGTAGATGTGAGAAGGTATTAGATGGCAAGTGATTTGAGTGCCATCTTATCTTGACTGTACTCCTAGAAACGGGGTTGGCATGAATGACAACCTAGAAATAACGACTCAACAGACAGCTGAGAAAGTTTGGACGATCTGGCTTCATCAATTAAATCAGCTTAGATCACTATAAGAAGGTCACTGTAGAGTAAACTTCTAGTGAGACTAACAACCAGTAAGTTCCACTGAGGCATCACTAATTTGGTAAAACATGAGAAGTAAAAAGATAAAACCAAGCGTCTGATTAAGTTTATATGTTCAGTATGGAACAAGAATCAATGAGAGCAGATTGAACTCGCGTTTGCTGTGTACTACACACACTACGTTCACTACGAGAGAGGGCAGATTTTGGTGTACACACGACCATGCTTAAAAGTCGAAAATGAATCCACGGCATTTCTACAGCAAATTCCCATTAAACACTAGGAACAAGACAGGCATTTAACAACCACCGGATTTGCCAGTACAACTGAATAACTAGGTGACCTGTAGGCAAGTCGGTGCAGTTATAAATCATCAGCAATGTTTGAAGAAATGGGACTCCCAAAATGAATGACATCGAACATAAGTGTTGTAGATCAGGAACAAATAAGAGAACCTACAAGCTCACAAATCATCTGAAACAAAAGTGACCTTCCCGGGCATCATGCAAACTGCGCCAATTAAACAGTGGAGGCGCTAAAGTAGGCTTATACCGTCTACGAAATATTAGGAAGCAGCCCATAATCCCATCTGCCTAGAAAGCTGTGTTTACAAACTTAGCAACCCATCCATGGATAGCGTAGCTCTTACTGCATTTCAATTTAGTGGAGCGCTTACTGGATGGTTATCTGCGAAATAAGGCAGCATACTTCGAACTCAATATCAAGAACATGGCTTTCGATAGAAATATTCATGCTCCACAAATCTTTTGATAACCCTTGGCTTTGAAATGTAGGCAGCCCACACTGATGTGAATGATCTCGGGTTTCACAAATATGTTGATAAAGCTGGTCACTTGATCCTGTTTCAGAAGGTTCACAACTGTGGCCTAGTCCAGCGCTGCTCACGGGTTTTGAGTAGTATCCAAGTGAATAAGGATTCAACGTTAATGTGAGCAGATAACTGTCGGACTGGTTTCCTGCCAATAGTGGCGTCTCAAAAGAATCCATTTCAGAAAACTGATTGTTCATTCTATACCTACCAAGCTTCATTAAACCAACCATGCTGCTGTACATCCATAACACAAAACGCTGCTGCGTTTCGGAGGTTCCGAATAATGCGGAAACCCTACAGTAAGATGTGAGCTGCCTAAGTTAGTGGCCCATAGAAAAAATTACTGTTCAACTTCGACAAGTGCAAGGTTATGCACATTTGCTGTTAACGTTGCACTCAAAGGTACCTCCGAGACAAAACGATACTTAGGAATTATGGCAACAATCAAACTAAGTCGTTTTACAAAGTGTTCAGGCATACCCAAAGAAGCACAAATGACGTTGCACAATGCAGAAAGAATTCTTGAAAATGCTCATGTTTGCATTTATATACCGTTCACCACAATTTTTTCGGACCATCACGAAGAAAGAACCGCATGAGCAAATGTCCCCCTCCAGTTCGTATCAACTTACGCCGACAGTTCGTTAACAACAGTGTCACGTGAAATGATAAATTGAACGAGGATGAAAAAATATCAGGATATGTATAAACTGAACATTTAAGCATGAAGGAGCACTTACCACAAAGACGGTTATTCAGTCGATCCAACGACTTCAACAGTCTAGCCTCCTCAATGGACATGGGTGACATGTTCTCACCAGGTTCTGCAGAAAATTTTTTAAAAATGCTCTATATTGGGTCCAATTTGATAATAATCTTAACTTTACAACCAGTATGAGCCAAGTATGATGAAATGCAGACACAGCTCCATCAGTATTACAGTCATGTTGGCGGCACTCAACACGGATTAGTCTGTCATAGCGAACGAAGCCGAAGGACGCCTGTGGTTTAAACCATCACCTCAAGCGGCTTGCGCCGCACCACTTGTGGTTCCACTCACACACCACGTATTCGGTGTAAACCCGAAGGAATAAGACCAGTAGGTGTGCGAGTGAAGCCTTTGTGTGCAGCCGGCCAATGCTGGTTAGCCGATTGAAAGGCTGGCAGGAAAAGGAAACCTTTATCTCTGGAAGACTAAGCATTGGGACTGCAATGACAAGATCTAGACTGAAAAGAAAGATATGTAAAATATAATACAAGAAGCATTCCAGTATACGAGTGCATGTTACTGCATTTCAGAGGAGATAAATTTGAGAAACAAAACTCAAAGTTGAACTACGAAAAGATCAGGCAAACGATTCATCATTCAATACACCAACAAAGCTCAAGAAAAGAATGGGTAGAAGATCACAGACACCCAAGTTTCTAAAAGGAAGCGCGGATTAGTTGCCAAACGTCCATAGTCTTGGTCGATGCAATCATTAACAGAAATAGAGTGGATATGCCGATATGACCTACCTGAGCTTAACGTACTCTTCGCCGACGGTTCACTATGAGTACGCTTGTGACCAACTAATCCCAAACGGCCAGTGCACTCGTAGCCACACACATCTTAACGCCATTTAGTCATTTTAACACGACCTATGGCACCAGTGGTTTCCTTGCGTGCCGCGCGCTTCCGTTCTCGGTTGCGCAATAACTGCCGGCTGAACTCGCCGACGCCCGCCCGAATCGTATTCCTCCAGGCAGTCCGGTTTAACGCTAAGTCTTCTCAATTTCTAAAATCAATTTTACAACGTGAATGACTAACCTGCACAGCATCCTGGTATCCCAACTTTGGGCCACCAGAACTTCGCTTATCTGATCTCAGTTGTCCATACAGCACCTGTTTCGGGATACGGTCATCGCTCATTCGACGACCGTGACCCAGCCAACGAAGCTGATTCAACATCAGCAGGGCTTCCATCCCGTTCATGTCCGCTCTCCGCAGTACCTCAGTGTTTGGAACCATGTCCGACCACCGAATACCCAAGATGCGTCTTAGATAGTGTATATGAAAGTGGCTCAGATAGCAAACGTTCCGCTGATATAATGTCCACGTTTCAGTGCCGTACAGCAGTATAGTACGTCAACTCTAAAGTAATCTGTCTGAATCTGTTTTGCCGGTATCATCAATAGCTGAAATTAAGCTAAGCCGAGATACACGCACTAGTGATATTAGTTCAATTTTACAATAAGCATGACTATTCTGACAACTTTGAAGTAGCGTACAATCACTAACGCCAATGGAAACCAGTCACTATCTGGTGAAATGTGCTTATATCATATTTGGTTGACCACTATGGAGTTATACTTCCATTCTCGTATCTAAATTTCATTTCACACTGTCACCATTCATGTTGCTATGATCCTTAAAATTTCTGGCGCGAAAGTCTTTGTATGTTCTTTTTCATTCGTTTGTGCTCTACTACTGCTGTCCACGAGTGTCCAGAGTATCTAAGCCTTGTAAGCTTTCTCTAACATGTATACTTCGCATAATTATAATGACTTCAGTTATATCTTTCCAACTCATCAGGACAGTGTTTCTCAGTTGGACGACACAGCCACCCTGGAGGTGATAAGGAAACTTTAGGGAAAAGCAGAGTAACGTTCAATAGTAAGGACGGTGTCAAATAACAATTCTAACAGATAGATCAAGAAAATCAAGACCGTCGATGATAAGGAGGTCTGGCTGTAAACAAGCTCTCGCAGATTGGATTCGTTTCGTTGGCGGAAACTCTAGTACAGATTATAACATAGTGAATCCAAATCACTCTACTAATGTGATAGATGCGCTTCACTCAACTACCGAGTACAAGCAAACCAGTCGAAGGTAGTGAGATGCCAAACTCAGGCCTCAACCAGGGCCACCTGAATTCGTCCGCACAAACCTTTACTGTGAGCCAATAATGATTCGATCAGCCCTTAAGTATATGTATGCCTTTGTCAACGTCCTTGCCGCACCATGGGTGAAAACCCAGGGTTAAGTAAGCGTCTTAAGTGCTGCCTGAGAAGGGTCAGCTGACCTCGTTAACCCACATTTTCTCAATCAATCTAGTCAAGGATTTACCTGTAAAACTGTGATGTAGATATCAGACCTTTAGCTTCGCGTTGATTCGATGAAAACGAGCTCGTTCGCTGCAATGTACTTGATATTGAAGATGTTTGTGTCATTGCTGTAGGAGTAACGTTCTTGTGGTGCATGTGACGTGAGAGTGGCAATGACGCTGCACTTAAAGGCTAGGGA
Source organism: Paragonimus skrjabini miyazakii (assembly GCA_014338405.1). NCBI lineage: Eukaryota > Metazoa > Platyhelminthes > Trematoda > Plagiorchiida > Troglotrematidae > Paragonimus > Paragonimus skrjabini miyazakii. Next base: position 85,761 of record JTDE01002769.1, on the reverse strand, counting down.
GGCGACCAATGGGAAAAGTACGGTAATGTTAAGGAATCCATTTTTTCCGTTCAAAACTGTCTTTTTCCTCGAGAAGGGAATTCTAGTGAATCAGAATGAGCGGAAATGTCTTGAACAGTCGAGAGTTAACCTTCGACAATTATTCCACTATGCTCATTGGTGGTTTAGTGATCCTAGTTACTACTTCTGGTAGCTGTCAATATAAATACCCTGTAATATTCTCCTTGGCGCACCCGCTTTTGGAGTGAAACAAAGTTGCTTTCAACACCCGTTGTTTTGGTTTGTTTCGAAAGCAATTATCAGGGCCGGCTGCGTTATTCTCAGAATAAGGATTTTCACCTTTATTCATTACAGAGAGAAGAATCCGATTTTTGCAAAGCACATTACTATACTGTGGATGAACAAGCGCATTTTTTGAGGGTTTACAGCAGTTAAGTACCGTGTAAGATGATAAAAGGCAATTAGTTGGTCAATTGGAATAACTTTGATTTGGTTAGCAAACAGTCTTTGTGAGAGAAACCGTTGATACCAAAACGTCTAGTATCAGTAGGCTGAGTATGTAAAGGCCTGAACTCTAATGCATGATCCCTGAAGACGATCCTCTGTGATTGAGGCCATCAAACCATCTCACTGGTCAAACGAGGTAAAAGCAGAGGCAATCAGCATCCAGAACAAAACGTTGAATCTACACTAAATGAGATTAAGAAGACTGTTGAAAAAAACGAATCGAAACCAGCAGACACGGCAAACCATGAAAGACAAAATAATTTTCTTGAGTACCCATAGAAAATCAAAGTTTCAAACCGCTGTTTTTGCCACTGCCGTTGGGCATATACAACCACAAAATATTTATTTGATTTATATATATAACACCTGCACGGACTAATACGTACTGTTAACCTGTGTGGAAAAAACTTGGATGACAGTCGGACCGCCCAACAGAAAGAATCACAAAATGCTTCCGTTAGTTGTCACACCGCTGTTAACAAACGTGCCTTTCAATAAAGCATCACATAACTTGCGCAGCTACGTTGAATGCAACAAAATGGACGATTGCATTCCGGTGGGAAATTTGAAAGAACTGCCGGTATATGTGACGGTATGGTGTTCAATTTCACTTCAGTGGAATAATATATGGATATCGAGGGTAACAATGGGGTCCCGTTTGATCCGTCACTCGGAGACGCATTTATCACTGGTGTAAATTTAACTAGGCTAAACTCCACAACTTTCACATTTCTGTTTTAGGTACAAGAAAAATTTGGTCAGAATAAAACCATCAATAATACGCGGAGACTCACGCTGAAACTTGATTATACAGACCCATATAAATAGTCTACACCGGAGAAACTTGACGAATATGTACCAGTCTTTCTTGATCTACTAACGTATAATTTATCCATAATGACTGTGTACATGACCAGAAGGAAATGCAGTTCTAGTCGCCACTTGCCTCAGTACTGATGGGGAATACTTTAGACTAAGGAAGTATATAAAAAGACTGAAATAATAAGTTTAAAAACCTGGATAAAGCTGTCCAGTGTGAAGATACGTCACTGATCAAGCTACGGGGCCATCAACGACAATGTTTCTAGTCCAAAATCTGCATCATTAGGAGAACCCCGGTCGGCAAGGACACTAATATACTTTAATGGAAGCGTTATTGATATTTCATGACCAAGTTTTTCCTTGTTCATCATGCGGATTTATCCAACGGTTGGTGGTCCAAGTACACCAGGTATAACGTCTATCGGGAAACCAAAAGACCGTTACGTAGGAAGACGTGCTATGAAGGATTAACAAACTAAGAACTCAAAGTTGTTTTGTGAGTAGTATGAACCTTTCTTCTTACAAAATAAGGTTTGTTAGTTTGGCTGACTGTTGCAGACCACGAAGAACTACAATGTAGAGTATCTTAATGCACCAATTCGCTCTGATCTTCAGTAAATCTGTAATTTATGAATTATTTGGAACTAACAATCTGAGTTTAAACTGACGTTTTCATCACCTTCCGGAAGTTGGAGGATGACATGACTCATACCGATTTTCAAAAACACAAGAACAAGATGCCCCTAATTCTATGCTCGTCTCCGGCAATGAAGGGGTTGAAAAACGAGCCATCGTTCAAATGAGGATCTGGGCAAACTTCGAGGACTAGTCAACTCGCCTGTCATTGTTCAGGTTCAGATATCTGTGTCCTCGATTGTCGTCACTTGTTGAAAACTCTAAAGCAGTTCACCCGTCGTTCTTAGCGAAGCGTTAGGAAGCAGAGAAAAAAGAGTAATACTTCGAATTTTCAGCAAACTTGACATTCAGACATAGACTATGGACAGTTAGAACGATTAATTTGCAAATCCAGGTCAATATATTTAGTTCGAGGATAAAACCACATCGGTATTCATCATTGGTTCTTGTGTTTAATACAGTTCACCACTCTCTTCGTTTTCATTCTCACTTTAAGTATCATTCATGTCAGTTTACAGTCAAAGGATTCTTAGTCAAATATGTCAGTGATGTGATGTTAGGTACCAATCGTCCAACTCGATTTTTTCGCGCATCCTTCTAGAATGTGTAAAAATTTGTCATTTTCGTCCAGTCTACGTTGTCTCTCTGTGAATACATCCGGACGTGATGGCACTTTGCAATCGTTTACGAAACTGAATCGATATGAGAACATTTTCAGTGCATGTTCATTGCTCAAAGCATGCAAAGAACCTCTATCTCGACTTAGTTTTGTCCAGAATTTAGGAGTCATTTCATGCTACCGGTGCTTGAAACAGAGTGAAAAAATGTCATTCTATGTCCGGCATTCAAAATCTTTTCCATTCCACATCATGTATGTAGGGGATTTACCAGTGTATATATGCTACTAGGATGTACTGTACACCAGTTATTTTCCAAGATTTGTTGTCAAAGAGTACCACACATCTGCTAGATAGTTGAAACATGTCACGGTGTAGTGGTATACAGTGCAAACAACTTGGTTGATTTTACTGTCGTTTGATAATTTCACGAGAAGCGAAAATTTTGTAGCCAAAATCTTGTGCGACAATACTCATGTCCATTTATCCACATCGTTCCAAGTGTATTTACACACCTTCTCTTGAATCCCTGTCAAAACATTTGTTTGTACAAATCTGCTCTCACTGTTCTTTTTTTTCTCTATTTCTATCTTTCGCTAGACTTCTGAAGAAACACAACCTTCTTATTCACGAAGAAACCATAAAAGTGGATCAACGGTTCTTTTCATATGGTCACGAATGCGGTCGTTCGGCAACTTTCTATATAGTTTCTGATGGCTGTAACCATCAGGGGACCCAAGCACATCCAGCTAATCTTCTTAAGTTTACTGAATATATGACTGTAACGAGCTTAAAATTCGCTTTCTGAGATATATAAAGAGTATCATTGATTTGATTTTTATTGCGCAGTTGTTTATCCCGCATCTAAAGTAATCCCACCTGCTAAGATATATTGGACTGATCATTTCTGAATACTTTTAACCATTGCCTTCTGTGTGTACTTAAGTCACGTTGTAGCAGACTGTAAGCCTGAAACAGTGTTAGGCAAAATGGAAGATGGAACTAATGAACCCTAAGCTTCATGTATTCATAGTTGGAAATAATCAAAATAAAACGTGCTGACAGAAGTGAAACAGCAGGGTTCGATAACGAAGCCACAAAATTGTGAAATATCACATGCCGTTTAGTGTCATTTGTGACACGGCTGTATGACATCGCTTCACACGTGCAGTAGAACTAGAGAAAAACAATGCGTCTCAAATATTACGGGGAAGTTGTTGGTTTTCAGTCAATAATCCACTAATTTACACATTCGGTTCATTTGCAAATATGGCTTTTATTCTCCACCGTTTGGCGGAAAGCCATCGTGAGAGCACACTCCTCTACGAAATTATCATACATTGCCCATTTTCACTCATGTATGCATGGTGGTTTCCAGCCTTTTACTCATTGGGATGGTTGTCAAAAACCAACTGCTATCCATTGGGAACCATGATGTTTAAACACTGGGATGATGAAGTCGGGTGGTTTGACCTGAAATGTGCTGACACATGTGTGGATAAATCGCAGGTACACAAGAGCTGATAAAATCTTGACTGAGAGTGGGGTGAAACTGCCTTCTCTATGCGATGAACTACATTACGGTTGAACTGCTTATCAAATGCTTCCATTTCTTTGCAAACTGTACATAGGTTAGCCTCAGACCGCGGACACTTATCACATAAACCTCCTGTTTTGAAGTTTCGGTTCACTTTAGTAGCTGTTTTCAACCTCGTACGATATCATAACCAGTAAACATGTAAACTCATCTATGAGCTGCAAGCTGCGTGACCTTATAGGTGCTATCATATTCCAATTGACTGGCGTAGGAATTTATAGCCCAGTCGAAAGTGAACGTGCAAAATGCGCTCTAACTTCATCTCTTCGGATCACATAAATGAACAGCCTGAACTCTGGTGACCATGTTCCTTTGAAAGTCTAGGAGTAAGTGCTCTGTGACCATCTTTTTGTTACTGTTGGCCGTTAAATATGGTGTGACGAATATAGCAACCTGACGCAATCCATTTGCAACTGCAATGTGATGTCATTTACAAGAGCGACCGGGAACCAAAAACAAGGAACTCACTCTTCATCTGCCTGCAATTGTTAGCTAGGGCAAGCAGGCCATAAAAGTCAGCCTAAAGTACAGCATAAGAAGTAAATTAGAAGTAATCTTGATGCATCGTATCCAGTTGTGCATATTCTAGATCATGAAACCTCTTGAATTACATAAGTTTGTGAAAAATGTAACCTGGTTCTTCTTCAGTCACGTGCGCTCAATATGACGTGTAAAAAATCCGCCATGATGTGCTTTAATTCATAAGGCAGAATTTTATAACTATCAACCAACTATACGACAAAACCTCCATAAAAATGTTATTATCATAAACTTATTTAATTTGTGTGATATATTTGTACATCCCCACTATGTACAAATGTTCGGGGTCAGCTGCGGCAAATGCGTTCGCGTGTACAAATCTGCTACGTTTTCAAGGCAAACACACCCGTGTGTGTGTGTGTGAAACCGTCCAGTCTCAATTGGGCTGAGTGCAACAAAGAACGTGACGGTGGAAATGCGACAGTCTTGAAGCAGCATTTACATTTTGAAGGCAAGAACGAAAGTCCATACAGAACAGCCAGGTCATTTGGCATGTTCCGTATGGTTTCCATGCTTTCTTCAGAAAGGCTTAGCAAGTCATTGCCAGCCACATACTTTATATTGGTCAATAAAATGTCAGGAAGAAAGTGAACACCAAGGTCACTGAAATTCCCGAGTATACTCTCCAGAATAACAATCACGACAGAATGAAGGGGAAGATCAAACGTTTCTGGCGAACATTACTAGAACGATGAACACCCGGGAAAGTTTTCCCAAAACTCTCATCCTGTATGCAGAATGAACATGCAACAATGGTGACAGATTCATCCGGAATTCCTTTATGAAAGAGATAACCCCAAAAAACGCTAATGAAAACTGAATCAAAGGAAGATCCCACGTAGAAAAGGTCATAGTCGTTGGCTGCCTCTAAGCGTATCACTGCTTCTAGATCCGTCATAGGGTAAATATGCACCCCCAAGCTAGACGAGACAATAGGCTCGTTTTCCGAGACTTGTTCAATTGAATGAGAAACGAACTTTGAATTGCTATCTGCTTAATGAGGCGTTAA